>JACEVL010001965.1:0-23006 GCA_020284085.1 Aporrectodea caliginosa
CAGCTTATTGCGCGACGGCAGAATCCTGGTTTTCGCAGCAAAATAGCTATAAGCCTGATTTGTCTTCACAGCACATTTCGTGCGACACCGTGGTTAACTTTGGACGTTCCACTAATAATTATAGGCCTATATTACCAACCCTAGCTACCAATCCAATAAGATATAGACCTATATTTTATTCGGTTGGTAACTAGGGTCCTAATTATTGGGGATTAGGTTCCTTCGGTTCTCCCTACTGTGCTAAATATTGAACATGATTGCGGATTATGAATATGGACCTTCTTGACTTATGGATGTTCTGTTGGACCAATAAATTGATGGTTATGGTTATGGCTATGTATACATGGCACCCTAATGCCCATGGATACATATCGTATATAAATGTACATGTATACATGTATACATGTATGCTATACATAATATGACTATGCTCACACTAATACTCGTATATTCTCCATCAAATTTACTGGCACCTTGGTGTGGAATAATATCCCTCTAGCTATTCGTTCTTCACCTAACCTCTTGTTATTCAAAAAATCTACGCTCCCTCTTAATTAATGAATTAATTGACTTATCTTAGTTGTATTTGTCTGTACTGCTATTTTAGTTAAGATTGTATATTCTTTTGTTAATGTCGTTTAATGGACTCTTCTTATGTTTTTGTTTGAGTAAGACTTATTCCAATCTAAGTATCGAGTGGCTGTAATTTAGCGGGATCCATGATCCCTTCTGGACCCCATGTAATCAATAGGCCTACATATCAAATTATTGCCTTATTGTTTCATTGTTGTTGTTCTCTTCTTATTATTGGTTAAGGTTAGTTAAGATTTTTTTTATGTTAATCAAGTCAACAACTGTTGTACTAAGTAAAGCATCTTTCGGTCGCCACATATTCTGTTGAAATTATATAGAGGTGTCCCTACTTAGCGGGATCTTTGATCCCTTCAGGGCCTTTCCTTGTGGCATTCAACAATCCATACGTAAAAGTGCAATCTGATTAATATTATTGTTTATTGTTGACAATTTGTTGTTTGGCTACAAATAAACGATTGATTGATATATTATACATGGCAACCATTCAAACGGGCAGTGGGTGTGAGTGATCTCATCCGATCAATTCGTTGACAGTTATAGAAAAACGTATGCATTTGTATTTTCATATGCAGACCGATGTACAGAACTTCGGAAGTTGAACTTGTTTCCATAAATATAATTATATTAATCGAATTTATTATCTCTCCGTCGTATTGATAGGTTCCGCGACAACTCGTCGAACGACATTTCGTCTACGACACTTCGTCTAACGACATTTCGTCTACAAGTGTATCTGTATCCAGTGATATTTTCGTTAACGGAAATAGGAATTAGAAGTAAAATTATTAATTTCCGTTAACGAGAATAAGAACGAAAATTAGGAATTATTTTGAGAACGAGAATAGAACGAGAACGGAAATACGCTACTGAGAACGGAAATATGAATAGAAATAGGAATTATTTTCAGAACGAAAATTATTACACTATGATAACTTTTGCGGTAGCCTACATCGTCTGTATACATAAGTGAGACATCCGTCATATTGTGTCCCAGACCCGTCGAGATCGGGAATCATAGGCTATGGTATCATTGGTATGCATGATCTTTGTTCAACTTCCTGTCTTCACGCGGTTTACTTTGACAATAGAAGTTTAAGTTGGCTTAGTGTTTGTTAAGTTAATTTACACGACAATGAGTTTGTCGCGCATGTGCGCGAGAATAAGAAAAAGGTAGCTTGGCGTCGTAAATTATACAAGTTGGATTGACGAAAAGAATTCTCGCTAAATAGTGGGCGGTTTGATCAATTGTTTGGCTTAACTAGAAGTGGGGTTGATTAAATAATTCCTGCTTAAATAGAAGCTGGATTGATGAAAAGGATTATTTTTGCCAAACTAGAAGTTGGATTGCAGAAAAAATTACAATGCTGCCATGGGCGAATAATTTACGACGCTAAACTGCGGTAGGCCTACATGTTCACCGAAAAAATGGTCCAGTTTGGAAGTTCTATATGTATGATGAAAATTCGGGTTAATCAACGTACACGGTACCGGACAAAGTCACTAGTGCTGTTTATGGGACAAAGCTTGCTAGAAAGAATTCCAGCAATTTATATCGCGTCTGCCGGAGATTCACAAAGATGCCTATGAATTACCTATTTAAAAAACAGAAACTTAACAAAAACATTTAAGCTTAGGCTATGTAACAAGCCGGAACTGACTAGCAGCTGAATGAATTGCGTTTGTGCACTGTGATTCGAGAGCTGAAATTGAAAAGTACCGTACTTATTCAGAACTGGAATTAGAATGGAAATTAAAACTGAAATTATTGTAGAAATTGAATTAAAACTGAAATTATTTCATAACTTGAATTAGAACTGAAATTATTTCAGAACTTAAATTAGAACTGAAATTATTTCAGAACTTGAATTAGAACTGAAATAGGAATTATTTTCAGAACGAGAATAGAATTAGAACTGAAATTCGATCATCAGAACTGAATTAGAATTAAAATTGGGAATTAATTTTAGAACTGAAATATCACTGTCTGTATCCATTACGGCTAATCAACAGAGGCCGCTTTCTTATAGTTTCGCTAAAACGTGTTATATATTCTCAGGAATCCAGCTTCTAATTACTGACAAGATTATTTTCATCAATCCAGCTTCTATTGAATGGAAATTTATTTTCATCCATGCATCCAGGTTGATTTCCAGCTTCTATTTACGGGAAAAATTATTTCTATCAATCCAGCTTCTATTTCAACACAGGAATGTTTTCATCAATCCCACTTCCATTTCGGGAAACAGTTTTTTTCATCAATCCAGCCAAACCTTACCCAGTATATTTAATTGCTATTTCTCCACTAATGCTTCTGTCCACGGTTATAACACTAGATCTCGGTTTAATCTTCGCTCTGCAATATGTAAAACTAATGTTAGGCAATTTTCTGCTAGAATAACTGGGCCTAAACTATGGAACTCCATTGACCGAGGCATCCGTAATCAGAGGTCACTCAACTCCTTTAAACAGGCCTATAAAAAACACTTACTTAACTGGTGTTTATTTTATTACTGCCATGCCTATTTCTCATCCTAAGCAAATCGAACTGACTCATGTTTCTTTTCAAGTTCTAGCAATCTGTTCCATCATAGTGGGGAAGACTAGATAAGCCCCACGAATCGATTGTTATTACTTAATCTGTTAGACTGTAGCCTCTTCAATTTCTGTCTGTTATTATTGGCGCTTATGAAATGTAAACTGTTAATTACTGTATTCTCACGTGCATATTGTGTTAACTGTTCGTGGAATCGATTCTAATAAATTTGATTTGATTTGATTTGATTTTAAAGTGACAATTTCAAATAACTTTGTAAACGAAATGTCGGTAGACGAAATGTCTGTAGACGAAGTGTCGTAGACGAAATGTCGTTCGACGAGTTGTCGTGACACCGTATTGATATGCGTATTAACTTAAAAACTCGCTTTTAAAACTTCTCAGAATTTCTCATTAAATGCGTCGTTGCAGATAAGTTGAGGCCTATATGGTGTAAAATGTCATTTAAACTAGACTATTGGGCTTATATCAGTTAGTAAAGCAATGCACAGTAGAGCCTATACTAGAAGAGTCACCAGTGACGAGCTCTCGCACACACGTGGACACAGCCAATGAATTCCAGTCGACAGCTTGATTGCATTGATGTTCAGAGTTTCTGGATTAAGTTGCAGAGACAGCGTTCGCAGCACACGATGAGGCTGCCGCCGAGCAGTCACTCGATCACTGTGGAAGTGACCCAAATCCGGCTAGTCTATCATACCAGAACAATGTACAATAGGATGGAGTGAACAAAATAAAAATTCTAGAACCTAAACACAATAGTGATGACTCGTTGCCTTTTAGTGTAGTAAATTATCATGCCTCCTCCAAAATTCATGCCTCCTCCAATTTTCCTCCAAATTTCCTGGAGTATATACATTGATCAACACCTTACGTGGTGTGATCACATTATAAATATCTCGGCAAAAGTTGCAAAAAGTATTGGCATACTCTACCGTACCTCCCACATTCTCCCTTCCTCTATCCGAGCAAAGCTATATTACTCCCTAGTATATCCCTACATTTCGTGTTGTAATTTAGTATGGGCATTTACATATGAATCCAGACTACATAAATTAGTATCACTACAAAAGCGTGGGGTACGCATAATAGCTGGAGCTTCGTTCCTTGCTCACACAAGCCCACTATTTCTAAAATTTAAATTACTTAAGTTCCACCAAATAAGGACCTTCCAGATAGGGGTTTTATGTACCGATTTACCCATGACCTTCTGCCTCCGAACTTTTCAGGTTACTTTCAGCTAGGATCTGACATAGCCTACATCATCACTTTACTAGGAGCTCTAAACTTTATCGTGGTATTCATGCCCACTCTAACTCACGAAGATTCTCCATTAAATTTACTGGCCCAGGTGTTTGGAGTAGAATTCCTCTTTCTATTCAACAGGTGCCTAATTTTCAATGGTTTAAAAACATGTTACGTTCTTACTTGATAAAAGACATGACTGCCTAAGTACTGTTGCTCTGTTAGTTAAGATTTACTTTTTTATTTGTTTCTTTACGCTTAATGACTAGATTTAAGTTTGATAATGACGCATTTGATGTTATCCTGTAATTTCAGGCTGCTAACCGTCCTGCCACTATGTTAATTTAAGGCTTAGCAAATAGGTGTCCCTGTTAGCGGGATCTTTAATCCCTTAAGGGCCTTCCTTATTGCCATCTCGACATGTGAAGTCTGTTATTGTACATAACTGGATTGATGGTTTCAATAAAGATTGATGCCAAATATGTTTTTAAATTCGTTCTTTAATATGTGCCCCATCGAGCTTTAATTTCTGACAATTGTTTCAAAAATTGTCGAATATATAAAAATTTCAATGCTTCTTAAAGTTCAAAATAAACTAATTCCACTTTGTATGCCTCTGTCTTCCTTGCTCACTTAGTCGCCGACTCCGGCCTTCCGGAGGCAACAAGACAGAGTCGGCTGAAGCTACATGGCCACGAGAAGGCGTACTCATCGAACAATTACACGGTCAAGTGATCTTCTGAGGCAGCCATTCGAACGGCTCTCCTATGAAAGACAAATTCATTGTTATTGGGCCAGAGCCTCACAAACGTCGGTGTATTTTCAACCAACTCCTCCTGCAAATAGGTATTTAAAAACCGCGTGGTATTGTTTTTCATGGACTTACAGACAGCCACTCGTGTAAGGTCGTCAATGAAACAGTTGGACAGGTGCTATTTTTGCTTGAAACAAAAAGCCACCTTGTGCGGCCATCTGGCTAATTTTACTATGAAAAGAATATATTTCAAGATTTTGGGTACGCTTGCGCTACATAGTTAGCATAACTATAATGAGTAGGCTACACTGACCATACACTGTCGGTCAGAAGGTCAGACGGCCAGGGCCTAGGACAGAGGGGGCCACCGGGGCCATTTGGCCCCAGGCCTCACTTGATAAAGGGCCTCGCATTTTCGGAATTTATTTATTGAAATGGGGAATTACGGAATTAAGGAGTTATTCATTGAAATGTAGCGCTATACAAATTCCTTAAAAAAGGCCTTGAAAATTAGTTGTGGCCCTGGGCCTCCAAATCCTGTCCTAGGCCCTGCAGACGGCGAGGTAGAGAACTGGCCGCCCACCTTCATAAGTCGCGGCCAAGCAACTGTAACTAATCTGTTACTTTGATTTGTAAGATGTTTGATAAATATAGTCAAATATAGTCAAGTAATTATCTGAATGATAGGATAGTGGTAAGGAGCATTAACCTACAATTTAACGGTATCTGAATGTAGCATGTATATTAAATTTTGTATAGGCCTAAGTATTTCCATTTCTACGCCTTCCAAGCTCTCCAATCCTGAAGGAAACCCAATCCATTTTGAGCTCCTCTCTCTGGTATCTTTGACAACCGGACTCTGATCGTTACTTGACATCTCTGTACAATCATGAAACGACTCAGCGCTCTTGAATAATCTGGTGTGGTGTCGTGCGTTGGCCTAAGAGTAACGCTTTGGAAACTTAGAATTTACGATTACGATTACAATTATTACCGAAAATACGTTCAATTTGACACCCCTTACATACGATATGGGTATTGGGTTTTAATTAATATCTGATGCTGGGATATACCGGTGCATCTATTTTAGGTACGGGCTATAACTGGTAGGTAATTTAACAGGTACGACCGACAACCTAAAATGGCCAATCTTAGTTTCTTGTTATAAAAATACATGTGCACAGAATAGCAGAGCCAGTGACATGCTTAAACAGGTAGTCGCCTTAATAAGAACGTTTCACCTTAAAAGTGTAGTCTTATTTCCTTGTGAAACTGATCTTATGGTCTCCGACAATAAGTTTTTCTCGCAGTATCATGTGTATCTGATGTTTAGAAATACTACAGGTAAGTATATTGAAACCTTCAGCATTATGAAGTAAGTAAGTAAGTAAGAATATTCTTTATAGAGAAGCACTAGCAAACGCACATCACAGTACACGGCAAGATTAATACATTCAAACAAACAAACAAATGCTAGTGCTTCTCAATAAAGAATATTCTTACTTCTTACTTACTCACTTAGATGACGGTGAATGAGTAAGTTAGTGGTATTTTGTAGGAATTGAGAATAATTATGTGGAATTCAGCTCAGAAAGAAGTTTGTTACAGAGTTGAGGTACAGCGTGGGATATGGATCGGTTGGAGAACTTAACCTTCGTAGTACGGGGACATTTGACGCTACGTTGTGGACGGTGTGGGATAATTTTTTACCCCCAATTAAATTTTTAATATCTCAGCTCATAGGTAAGATGCAATAAGAAATGAAGTATCGATTTCAATAGTTCAATGGTCAAGCAATCGATTTCTCGTAGTGAAATAGTGTTGGAATAGTACTATCCAAGATGGCGGGAAATATGGCTGCTAAAACAGAAATACGTATAACTGAGCTCATAAATAAGCTAGAATAATAAATAAAGTGTCTATTCTTATATTTCCGAGGTCAGGGAATCGATTTATCGTAGTGGTAATAGTGTGGATTGTTGCTATCCAAGATGGCGGGCTTTGGCGGCCATATTGGCCCGCCAAAGCTGCCAAAAACAAAGAAACTACTTATATTTTAGCTCACAGAAAAACTACAATAACAAATGAAGTGTCGAATTTTATATTTTCAAGGTCTATTAATCGGTTTAGCATAGCGGCAATAGTGTGCGAGTGTTAATTTCCTAGATGGCGGCAAATATTGCAGCCAAAACACAAGAATATGTATATCTCAGCTCGCAGTTTTCTTTTGGCGGCCATATTTGCCGCCGTCTAAGAAATTGGCACTCGTACACTATTGCCAATACGAGAAACCGATTCCCAGACCTTCAGTATATGAAATTCGACACTTCATTTGTTATTCTAGGCATTCCTATGAGCTGAGATAGGCTATACATATTTTTGTGTTTTGGCTGCCATATTTTCCGCCATGTTGGAAAGTCAAACTCTCACACTATTGCCGCTACGCTAAATCGATTCCTTGACCTTGAAAACATTAAATTCGACACTTCATTTGCTATTCTACCTATGAGCTGAGACATGCTTGGTTTTTTGTTTGGCGGCCAGAGTTGGAAAATAAACTCTTCTGAATCATTGCAACTATTGAAATTCAATTCCACGGTAGACTCAACACTTCATTTCCGATTGCAGGTTTCTTATGAGCATATAATCTGTCAAAAACACATTTTCATTATGAACGAAAAAATACTACGTTGAGGACGAGGTGGGGTAAATATTTACCCCATGACACTTTGGACTAAAAAATCTTCCCCCACAACATGACATTGTGATGGTTTGGGTGTCAGAATAATTATGTTATTGGTCCAAACTTGTAAACACATGGAATGTCAAATTATAAATACCTAGAGTTGCTACGCAATCAATATCCATACACCGCTGGAGTGATTATTTACCCCACGACGTCCTATGAAATGTAAGACTGCTGTAATAAAATTTGCATTTATGTTTACAGTTAGAGAGTGAGAACAAAGTTTTATCGGGTAGAGCGGGGTGGCTGGATGGTGAAGACTCTGAAGAGTTCGCGAAGGCACTTTGACGGTACTTTACATGTATGTATTGTAGGTTAGGGTGCCCGTTAGACCAATGCAAAAATTTTAAGTTCATAATTTTTTATGTGGAACCCCTGAAGTTGTTACACCTATTAAGTAAAACAACAGTGCAAAATTTCAGAATTTTATGATAACGTTTACTGGTAGCTCAACACGAATAAAGTTTCTGCTATATAGCGATCTTTCGTACCTATTCGAGATTCGTTGTCTACTGCATTTGTTTGACCATTATACTTGTTACATACTGATTTATTCATTTATTTGGTCTGATTAATGCAAAAACTTTTTGAAGTAGCACATGCAGATGCCATTTCAATGATTACCATTGCTGAATACAGGTTTTCCATAGATGACCATTGCAGGCCATGCATAGGCTATGTGGGTATAGCGTGGACATAGCATTAGCTAAAACGGAGGACAGAAAGGTAAAGAGACTGAAGCGTGAGGAATATCTCAGAAGTAAAGGAAAAGAAAGAAAAAGAGAGAATATCATAGTTCAGCAGATGATGAATTGACTTCAGAAGAAGAATTAACCAGTGTGGCAGCTGAAGTTGAGTCTAATTTAGAACAACGCTGCTCTCCAAGAATTACCAAGCGGGGTTCTGTGCCTATTGTCAAAAGAGAGTTAAGAGCTGCACTTGATCGAGCCAATGTCAGCAAACATACTGCAAGTCTGCAACTTGTTATTATTATATTATATTATATTATATTATATTATATTATATTATATTATATTATATTATATTATATTATATTATATTATATTATATTATATTATTATTATTATTATTATTATTATTATTATTATTATTATTATTATTATTATTATTATTATTATTATTATTATAACATTTATTCTGGCTGAGACTGCAAGAAGCCTTGGACACGGCATTTCTAGCTTCACTGTCAATCCTGAGTCAATCAGAAAAGCGAGACTAAATTTTCGTGAACATAGGCCCAAGCTGGAAAAGTCACTTTTGATCCGTCCTTACCTCTAGTTGTGCACTTGGACAGCAAGATGTTGCCGGATATTACAGATAGTGAGCAGGTTGACCAGTTACCAGACTTGGTATCAGGTTTGCATGTGTAGCAGCTTCTCGGTGTGCCGAAGTTTCCAAACGGTACGGGTGAGGCAGCTAAAGCAATGCTGTTGTAACCATGGTGCAAGAATAGGGGAATGGTCAGGTCAGGGCCATGTTCTTCGACACCGCAGCTTCCAATACTGGCATGCGAAGTGGAGATTGAGGTGTCATAGAGACCAGGCTTGGCAAGAATCTGTTGTACCTGACAAGTCGACACCATGTCCACGAAATTGTGGTCAGAGATGTGTTCAAACATTGTTTTGGTCCTTCATCTGGACCTGACAAGCAATAGCAACACCAATAGAAGACGAGCACTTTAAAGAAACAAGACATTGATGAACCACCCAAACGAATCCAGATGAAGCCAAGTGCATGTACCGGTACCATTCCTGAAGGGGAACTTAACGACTTTGTCACAAACAGTACCATGTCATCTAAACACACACTTAGGTTGAATACTGACTTCCTCACATAAGAAAATCCAGACAGGTTGCAGACCCTTGAAGATTTCCAGCTAAATAAGAAATATGCCAACAGTTTGACAGTGGTAAATGACCAAGCAGAGGGAACTGTGAAACTGATGTAGGACTACAACAGCTCCAATACAACAATTGAAGAACATAAACAGTATCTGCTGCTTGTTGTCCAAAGCCACAGAGCAAGAAGTTGCTGCTTGTTGGCGAAGATGTTCCACAGTATTAGAGTAGGACAACTAAGATCACTGATGACTAGTGAATGGCTTTTCAAAAAGATTGCTGCATCAACTTTGTTATATATTTTGTTAGAAGTGTAGTCCTGATAAGCATTTGACAGTACTTTGTTGATATTGTATCAGAAAGACTTCAGTTATAAATAACTGAGAAATAAGTGAGAATAATATACTGTCAGATAGTAATTTGCTAACTTTACAGGTGTTGAGCGACCTCTAAATATGCATCCAAAATTCTAAAAAAATTACCATGAACTTCTCTTATGATAGACAACAAAAGGGAAGGTACCACATAAGAAATTCAGAAGTTCATTTTTAACGGGCGCCCTAATGTAGGTCACATGAAGCCCGTTCAGGTAAATGCGATACGCTCTGACAATCACAGAACTATTTAGCAGCCTGTGGGCCTAACTAAGATTAGGGGCCTACGACTAAAATTGCACACAGCCGACAGTATGTATTTTTATCCATCTAGTTTAACTTACGAAAATCTTGAGATCTTGAGCCACAGGCTAAATAGTCAAATCTTGCGACGACTAATTCGATCACTTACAATCATTCAATCGTCCTGAAACTTGACAGATAGACTCGTCCTCGCAGACACTTCATTCTATTAAAATTTCAGCTCCCCCCCAAAAAGGCAAGCTTATAGAATCGGGGACTCAACTTTTCGAATCGGGGAATCCCTTTTCCGATACGCAGCGTTGTCATTGGCCGGCGTTGTGATTGGCCGCAACAGAAATGGGCGCGATGCCTCACTAAACGTACGCTATGTTGTAAAATGAACGCGGACTATATATTTGTAGAGGTAACTGCTTCGTAAGACGCATTATAGGATACTAGATGGATATAGTAAAAAAAACTTTGTTTTTACGGGCTGTATTTTATTCAAGTTATTATAGCGAGGTCTATTACTACAAAGAACCAGACTTGTATACGAGACATAAAACTCGAGACCGAGACCGAGACCGAGACAGTGGGGTTCGAGACCGAGACCGAGACCGAGACAGTGGGGTCCGAGACCGAGACGAGACACCAAGTCTGAGACAGTTCGAGACAGTTCAAAACGAGTGAAATGCACATTGGACCCAAGCCCCGAAACAATTTTTATCAACTTTTGAAGTCTAATACAAGGGTCAAGTCACTGAAATCAGCTGATCATCTGAATTGTATAAATTACAAAGAAATTAAATATTTCAGCCATTCTGAAATCTTGTAAATTATTCTAAAATTTAAACCAACAAAATTTTATATAGGCCCTAGGCCTATTAGCGATTTAGAGACATAAGTCACATCACCTTGACAAACTAGATGTTGTTAAAAGAGTTTCGCTTGTGTTGGCTTTACACAAACGACGAACGGCATGCCATTTATTTTGGTTTTCATTGATTTCAAACTGGGTGAATGCAAATTTCACGATTTCAGGTTCTTTATGAGACATTTAAAGATATTTGGAAATTTTGGACTGAAAGTGCAAACTTAGGCTAAGACTGCTTTTTTCAATACTCTCAAATCTTAATACCAGAAACACCGTTATCAATTCGGCACAAGACAATTTTGCAGCGCAATACTGTACGAAGTTCCGAACAAAATACAGTTTTGTGCGAGAACTTTGGAGACAAGACTTTCGCTTCGAGACAGTTTCCAAAAAGACAAGACTTTCGTTTCGAGACAGTTTCCAAAAAGTCGAGAAATGATCTCGAGACCGAGACCGAGACAGAGACAGTGGGGTCCAAGACCGAGACCGAGACGGAGACATCGAAAAACCTGTCTCAAGACGTCTCGAGACCGAGACAGTGTCTCGAGACAATACAACTCTGCAAAGAACTCTGTCAAGCCCAGGATGAATCACGTAGTCACTCCGCCTCTGAACTTAAGAGCAAACCCGACGAGCCTCATAAATTCTTGTCGGTCGGTTGTTTTGCTACGGTACGAATTATTCTGCCAGCAGACTGACCTAGTTAGGATCACTGGTTTAAGATGTGTCAAGGTGTCTCTGTGCGCGACAATGCCACTTTGCATACAAAATCGATGTGACCGCTAGCTTTTCAACTTTGACTAAAAGAGTTTAACTTGTCAAAATATGTTCTTGAAACAAAGATGTCTTTGGATTTGGAGACATTCCAAATTTAAGATCAATCATATCCAGGGATGGGCAGTAATTTAATATTGATTTAATTGATATTACGCATTTTGAATTACAATTTATTGTAATAGGCAATTTGTAATTTGTTGCTTTGGATAAATGTTATTTGTAATTTGTAATTGAATTACATTTTTCATGTAATTTTCATGTAATTTGTAATTTGAAATTACATCTGTTAAATCAAGTTACTGTGAAAAAATAGAACCCGATATTCCATACCAGAGCAGTTTTGAAAGCATCTTGTCCTTATCTTGATCACCATCACTGTAGTATCTCTGGAATGAACGATAATAATAATAATAATAATAACAGTGACAATTTATATGGCGCCGTAACACAGCCATGCCGTTACAAGGGCGCCTCCCGGATAGCAACACTGAACTCTTTGAATGCTTTCACAAAATTGAAGCCATTGTCAGAAATGGTAGCTACAATTTTTTCATGACATTTGTGTCAGACCGGGGAACGAACATTATCCCCCATGGAAATAATCCCATAGTCTCTGGAGGGATTATGTCTATGGCCCATAGACATAATCCCTCCAGACAAAAGCCCTCCCGGACAAAATCCCCCTCCATGCTACGACATAATCCCCTTCAGGCTACGATATAATCGTATAATACATATATATTATAATTATTGATTCCAGTGGAAAAGTTTATTATACTAGTCTGCCCAAAATTGTTACGACCAGCATCAAAATTATGAAAATAATTTTTGGCCTAAATGGTAGTTTGATTGGTTGATGAAACTAATTATAATACATAGGCCTAACTGTTTCTGTAAATAGAAGCTAGATTGATTAAACTAAGTCTTTGTTTCAATAGAAGCTGGATCTATTAAGTTTTTTGATTAAATAGAAGTGAGATTGACGAAAAATAATTCTGCCTGGCATTCGTTAATTGTAAATTTAATTTTCGAAGTGAACGACATTCACAAGTCTTAAATGTAAATCTATATGACACTAACAAGTCTTCACTTTACAACTGAATAACTGATTTACACTAACAAGTCTTAACTTTCAAACTGAACGAGACTAACAAGTCATAATTATGTTTAGGCCTACACCTGAATGACATAACGAACGAAAACAGGGTATTTAAGGTTTACCAATGACATGCAGAAATAGGCTAATTGCACATAAGGGGGATTTATACGTCCGGGGGATTATGTCCTACGCAAAATAAGGGAGATCAAACAAAACGCCCGCATGCTAAGGCAACTGAGTTTCGCTCAAAATGTAGGCGACATCCATCGATACAGTGACAGGCTTACTCCCAAGTAGGCCTAACTTCTGTGTTCAGTAGAACACAAATCTGTAGTCGTGCAGACAAATCGTTCAGATATAATAAATCCTCTTCTATTGCTTTCATTCGACCACTAAATAGCATCCGAAAAAATGAAAATTTTCCACAAACATTGTCATCTACCAAGGAAAGACTTTCGAAAAATAGGTTTTGCTGGGTCAACCTAATATAGGATATATGTGACCCGCCATCCGAAAACTAGGCGCTTGTCGGCAAAAAAGCCAACAACCGCTAATTTTGACTCTTTTGCGCACAGCCATTTTTAAAAAAGCCGCAATCTTGAATTCTAAAAGAAATTTCGAATGCCTCCCCTTCCTAAAATGTTCTCTTAGGTTCCAACTACAACTGTGCATGCGGCAATCAGTGTTCAGAAAATGCAGTATACTAACCAAATTTGTCTTGTACTGCCTCTACTACTAGAACAGGCTGCTTGGCTGCACACAATGTGATGATGAGTCTGCCACCGGTGACTCTTCTAGTGAACATTGTTATCCAGCCGACAAATGGTCTGCACAAAACGACATTTAACATCAAGAGACCAGCACAGACATATTTTTCTTAATCTTTTTTCTTTGTTACGCGCGTTCGTGCAAGATTTCCATTTTGTTTACGCACGCTACAAAATGACAGTCTAATAATAATAATAATAATAATAATAATAATAATAATAATAATAATTAATAATTATTATTATTATTATTATTATTATTATTATTATTATTATTGTTATAACTATTATTATTATATCAAAATCTAGTGTTAAACTGGAAGGGCTACCCCTCTTCCATCTCGAGCATAGGGTCAACAAACGAGCCGGCGAAGGCCACAGCGTTAAAGCGCTGAATAATAATAATAATAATAATAATAATAATAATAATAATAATAATAATAATAATAATAATAATAATAATAATAATAATAATAATAATAATAATAATAATAATAATAATAATAATAATAATAATAATAATGTTGAACGCATATTCGAAACCGAAACGATTAGCAAATAAGTTCTTTAAAAATGATGCAGGGTATTTCCGTCTCGTGGTTCGACTTGAGGTTGATTCGGAATCTATATTTAGACTGCAGTCTTCTTGGCCCAGCCATGGCCTAGCCCAGGGGAGCAGACAAAACAGTGCGAAGTCCAGTTTAGAAAGCGTCAACATCGAATCACTTTTTGTTTTTCGCAAGCATATTTACGCTGATTAATTGGTGCTACTACATCGAAGGATAAAGGTAGAACATGATATCGTTTATAAGTAACAGTTAAGACTACTGATAGGCAGAGAATGTATTGTTTTATTATTACCAAACCTACAGCGATATCGAAAGCAGACTAATGCCAGTCGCTGCCTACAAGCCAATAGTCGAAGGCAGCCATCGTAATCGTAATCGTAAACTCGATATTTCTAAAGCGCCCACAAAAGCGAAGTCGCGGAAACCAGCTTATTCACAGGCGCTTAACCAAAACAGAATCGATAGGCAGGGGGTCAAAACCCAGAGAGTCAGGCAGGCAGACAGTCAGACGGCTAAGGTGGATGATGCTTAGAGTTGAAATGGCGAGGGAGGTGAGGGGAGGAGAAGGAATCGGGATAGGATTTGTGAAAAAGCAGTGTTTTCAGTTTTGAGTGGAAGACCTGTGGAGAGATAGGAAGAGGTGAGGTTTTGGTGATTTCATAGGATGGATCGGATATTTGTCGTAGCACAGGCGGGAGTTTGTTCCAAAGAGGCGGGACAGCTATGGCTATGTAGCGATTTGCAAATTTAAGCGATGAGGTGACGGAAGGGCGGAGCAGTGTGAGGGTGGAAGATGAACGGGTTGAACGAAGAGGTTGGACCGAGAACAGCTGACGGAGATACGAGGGCTGAGAGGATTGGAGTGTATTGTAGGTGAGGGATAGGACTCTGTATTCTATTCGTTCAGGAATTTTGAGCCAGTGGAGTGATTTCAAGACAGGGGTGATGTGGTGGTGTTTGGGGGTTTTGGTGACTGCACGGGCGAGGGCATTCTGAATGGCTTGGAGGCGATTAATTTGAGTGATATCTATGTTGAGGAAGAGAGCATTACAGTAATCTAATTTGGCGTGAACTATTGATGTGGCGATTGTTGATGAGGTTTTGAATCAAGTATATGGCGGATTCTACGAAGGTCACGGATGTGCATGAAGCAAGAACGGGAAAGACGGGTGATGTGATCGGAAAAGCTAAGATTCTGGTCAAAAGTCACACCTAGGTTGCGGACAGGAGAATTTGCTATGGATGACATTTGTGTGAGTGGATACAGAGTCAAGGTTGAGGGAAATAGAGGGATCTGGGATTTTCTTGAGTTGCTCACGGAGGCCTATAAGAATTAATTCAGTTTTAGAGGGGTTGAGGCACAGCATGTTTGAAGTCATCCAGGAGGAGATTTGTTTTACCACACGGAGGAGATGATCTATCGAGTCAGAGAAGCTGCTTGGAGAGAATGAGATGAATAATTGGGTATCGTCAGCGTATAGGTGATGGTCAACCGAGGATGCTTTGATGAGTGAGCTGAGTGGAGTAGTGTAAAGGATGAACAATAGGGCCCAAGAACAGAACCATGCGGAACACCACAGTTGAGAGGGCATGATTGCGATGAGGTTTCTGGTGTTTTAACTGAGAAAGAGCGGGAAGAGAGATAGGTCTGAATCCAGAGAAGAGCAGTGTCGGTAGAACCGAACCAGGTAGACAGTCTTTGGAGTAATATGTTGTGGTCAATGATGTCGAAGGCTGAAGAAATATAAAGGAGGCACAGACAGGAGACTTGTTGATGAGAAATGGCAGAAACAAGTTTATTGTAGAGGGAAGTGAGAAGGGTTTCGGTTGAGTGCCGCTTGCTACAACAAGACTGGTGTGGGTTAAGGAGTGAGTTTGAAGTCAGGTAGGGGCCTAGTCATTAATCCGAGACAGGACTACGCGTTCATTTAGTTTAGAGATGAATGACAGGTTGGAGACAGGTCGGTAGTTTAAAAGGATTTCTTTATCAAGTGATTGTTTCTTGAGAAGTGGAGTGACTAAAGAATGTTTGAAGAGGAGGGGGAAATTGCCAGTATACAAGGAGAGGTTGATTATTTTGGTGATGATGGGAACAAGAATAGATGCACAGTCTTTCAGTAAGGAGGTAGGTATAGGATCAAGTTCGCACTGCTTATTTGGAAGAGATTGTAACAGATGCAATATTTCAGTCTCTGACGTTGGTTGGAAGATAGATAGTGATGATCGAGGTGGGGAGGGTGGACGGTCATGAGTGGTGGATGGAGTATCTGACGGTGAATCGATGGTAGTTTGAGAAAGGAGTGATTGAAGAAAGAGACGGAGGGTAGGCCTAGTAATTTTGCCAGAGAAGAAGGAACAAAACGACTCAGCTATTGAGGAAGGTGGAAGAGAGTTTGGAAGTGGGCTCAAGGAGTTCCAATGGAGGAGTTGGTTAATAGTTTTCCAGAGAAGGCGAGGATTAGAGGAGCGGGATTGAATTAGTGAGGAGTAAAACCTCTTTTTAGCAGTAGCGAGAAGGTGATGGTATTTATTTGTGGCTGATTTTAGGGTAGATAGAACTTGAGGGTCACGGGTTCGTTTGTAAGTGCGCTGATAGCCATGATAGTAGGCCTATAGCATGATGAGTGGGTTAAATGTAAACACGGATCTAGGCTATATGCGATGTTTCATGGAACCCATTAATTCCAAAAAGTGCCAATGATTGACCTGGTATCCTACACTAAGACTTGAAATAGGCATAGTTAATGAGTGGCTGTTGTTTCCGCTGAATTGAAGTGATGCAGATAGCACATTCACCTCTGAGACTCGATTTGACCACCGGCGTATCGACTTGTCCTTTGAAAACGAATTTGGACCACTGCACCCAGGAACCGAACCTTCCGTCACCTTGGCACTGCTGGCACTGTTGATTAGGAACGACCCGTACAGCTTGGCTTCGTCTGAATCCTCCTCCGAAAACAGATTAAACGAAATGTGACTCGGACCTAAATATGATCAGCCCTCGCCACACCCGTTCAACGACAACTGTAGACTACCACGTCTGAGTTCGAGTTATGGTTCGTCCCACTCGACCACTCAGACCAGACAAACTTTTGAAATAGTTGTCTATCTTATCCCTCGTCGAACCAACGTCGACTTCTGGTTGTACAGCACCGTTGTAAAACAACGCAGACGAAACACGCTTCGTCTCTTCACGGTCGTCTTCTGTAGACAGGGATGGTCACTCCCACCTGTTTAGTTGGCCGATCCTGTCGCAGCGCCAAATTTAAACCTCACCACTTGTGAGAGCTTACTTCACATCACTGTACTCGACAACAACGTGTGAGCGACTGCTTTATTATTAACACTCAGAAAAGAAGATACGTGTACATAAAATAGACTCTTCCAATATATTGCGATTGGTCTAAGTGTTCACTTCTAATTATTATAAAGTCCAATCAGTAGAGTCCTATCCATATTTTCTAAGATAACTTGCCTGCATCATTAAAAACAGAAATACCACTCCTCTTAAAATGTAAATAAGTAAGTACATATCCTCTGTATATGACATATGCATTTTCTGAATTTTCGAGAAACGTAACACCTAAGATGATGTTTTTCGGTAATTACTCTATCTTCTAAATCCAGGTCGAGAAAGTATTCTGACTCTGCGCAGACTAACATCACTTGCTCCATCGTCTGCACTGGTCGAGACCGCATTTTCATTCGCATTTTCTTAGCCCACTGCGCCTCTCGCAACCGTATTTTCTCTGCCATAAATTGTCGCAACCGTATATTACTCGCCCTCTGCACTCGTCGCTCCTCCACCATCTGCGCTCGTCGCTCCTTCGCCCTCTGCGCTCGTCGCTCCATCGTCTGAATTGTGTATGATCAAATATCACAATACTATAACGTAATTTATTCTTTAATTGGATGATTTTTCAAAATTATGATTGATAATAATCGTTTCCATTCTGATTTAAATTCTAGTTTGAAGCCGCCTCGCTGTTGCTTTATTGTAAAACCATCTGATTGGCCCAACCTCGTGGGACTCTTCTCGGCTGGGCCCCCAAACTGTATTGTACCGTGACGAATAATGACTTTTATTGTGCCAGAAGCTGTCCTGGGCTTCATTGCGACTTCCTCAGGCACAGGTCTGGCCCCAAGCCGCTATATTACATTCTACTCCGTGCAAGGACCGTTCTAGCCCAATATTTAGATCTATGATATAAGCCATCATCGGAAAGCGAACCGCGATTTGCATACTCTCTATGCGCAACATACGCAACTCTTACCAATGATGTCTTTGGCTTATCAGAGAAATTCCGAAATGCCTTGTAAATGCTCTATTTACAACAACAACAACAACAACAACAACAACAACAACAACAACAACAACAACAACAACAACAACAACAACTACTGCTACTGCTACTGCTACTGCTACTGCTACTGCTACTGCTACTGCTACTGCTACTGCTACTACTACTACTACTATTACTACTACTATTACTACAACTAGTACTATTACTACAACTACTACTATTACTGTTACTAGTAATAAAAATAATGATAATAATAATCGTCTAAAGTCGTATTGCAAGGCATTCTGCCGCACTCCGGCATAATAATAATAATAATAATAATAATAATAATAATAATAATAATAATAATAATAATAATAATAATAATAATAATAATAATAATAATAATAATAATAATAATAATAATAATAATAATAGTAATAATAATAATAATAATAATAATAATAATAATAATAATAATAATAATAATAATAATAATAATAATAATAATAATAATAATAATAATAATAATAATAATAATAATAATAATAATAATAATAACAACAACAGTTGTCGCATCAAACATAACAATTCAAACATAACAATTCAAGATGGCGTTCATTGAGAACGACAGTCATTCATCATCAGACAGCTTTCTCAACCAGTACAGATCTCGCTCATGTGCACGGCGGGTTACACCCACCAAGGCGGTTCGAGTAGACAGGTGTGAACCGATGGCAGGTTACTGGCGATCATTCAAACAGACCACGGAACGATCGGCGAGCGAATCTAGAACACACGCGAAGACGGAGCCTTTGGTTCTCTCTCCAACGATCACTCAAGCCGCTAGATCCAAGCCCGGAAAGGCCAAGGGAACATGCAGCGTTTGTCACTCCGTTCTCCATCTACACAACAAGGATGGAAGCCTACACAAACACGGCCCGAGAAAACAACCATGCCCAGGTTCCCACAAACGACCTCTCACACCGACGACCGCACATAGGGTTTCGTTATCCGGTAATTCGACAGTTTCGAATCCAGATAGATCTCAAATCCAGTCTCAAACCAACGAATTGGAGCAAACCTGCCGTAGCAACACAGACGCTGAAGACGGGCTCGATTCAGCGTCAACGACTAAACATCCTGATCTGCCTAATGGCCTACTCAGACACATACCGAAAGGCGCAAGAACTGCCGCAGCACACCTCTTGACAGACACCATAGGGGATATTCTACTTCAGCCCATACATCCCGCCGGGTGGCTACGCCTCCTATCCTTTGGATCAGGAACCATGGAAAACCGAAAAGGGGTGGTAAGAGACACAACCTTACACAATACATCAAATCTCGAATAGACACTTTCATAAATGATTGGGAGACGACCGCATCGCTTTTATTTGGGCCGGATCGAGACAGAGCAGACAAGGGAAACCCAGGAAATCATATGACACAAATTTCATCGCGGCCGCTGTAGCAGCCAAGTTAGAAGATGGCAACCTCAGCGCTGCATCGCGCATTCTCTGCTCAGACGATAGTCCAGCTCCAATTAACAAAGAAACTTTGGAGTTACTCCGGCTCAAACATCCATCGGCCCCAGAGCGGACCATAGCGCAGCCGTCGCCCCAAACAGCATCACTACAGATCACTGAAAAGGAGGTCCACGACGCCATGCGCTCCTTCCCGAAAGGCTCCTCCGGGCCGGATGGACTGAGGCCACAACACGTCTTGGAGCTCCTCAAAGACCAAGTCGCAGGTCAGGGGCTACTGAAGGCAATGACTGCCTTAACAAACCTGCTACTGGCCGGTATTTGTCCACAAGAGCTTCGCCCCGTCCTCTTTGGTGGCACACTGTTTGCACTTAAGAAAAGCTCAGGAGGCCTAAGACCTATCGTCATAGGATACTTGTGGCGTAGACTGGCCTCGAAGTGCGCAAATGCTTACATAATACCTATAGCGACACCTCGCCTCTCCCCTAAACAACTGGGAGTAGGTGTACCAGGAGGAGCCGAAGCCGCTATTCATGCCTCGAGAAGATTCATGGAACACATGAACGAAGACTCCATAATCATTAAACTCGACTTGGCAAATGCCTTTAACAGCCTGCACCGTGACATCATGTTATCCTCGTTGTCGGAGTGGTGCCCCGAACTCTGCGCCTACTGTCATCTAGCATACGCAGAACCATCCAGTTTGAAGTACGACAACTTCACTCTACTATCGCAGGAAGGCCCGCAACAAGGAGACCCACTAGGTCCGGTTCTCTTTTGCCTTCCGCTCCAAGAAGTTCTTACTCATTTACAATCGCCGCTAGCCTTTGGTTATTTAGATGATCTCACCGTGGGCGGCGGGTACGAGAAAGTGTGCGAGGACGTCGTGGCAATAAAGGAAGGTTGCGCCCGTTTGGGCTTATCGATCAACAGCTCAAAATGCGAAGTAATATCCAGGGACGCAAATATCGACCTACCAGAACCGGTGAACCAATTCCTGCGCGTAGATCCATCATCAGCAGAGCTGCTAGGCGCACCTCTATCTCCACGTGAGGCCCTCAACGATACTTTAAACTCAATCGTATCGAGGTTGGCAAGTACTATGAAAAAGCTGGAGCAGATACCAAGACAAGACGCACTCCTGATACTACGATGCTCAATTGGGGCTCCGAGGCTCATATACATTCTCCGCTGCACACCTTGTCATGACCACCCGGGCCTCGTGAAATTCGACGCGGGATTACGAGCTGGCACCGAGAGCATTCTTAACATCGCTCTCTCTGACGATCAGTGGTTACTCACATCCATGCCTATCAGGATGGGCGGACTGGGAATAAGAAGAGCATCTTCGTTGGCACTTCCAGCTTTTTTAGCCTCAGCCGCAAGATCTCAACTCACCCAATCGCTCATCCTCACTCTCACTCAGGTGCCCGAAGACTCTATCGTGGAAGTAATGAGAACCCGATGGCAGCAGAGCATCGCAGAAACGACCGACTTCCCATCCACAGACGGCAAACAGTCTTCATGGGACACGCCGCTGCTCTCGGTGGCCATGCTGGAGATAACATCGCGCTCTCGGGATTCGTACGACCGGGCAAGGCTTAATGCTATACAGGCCCCACACGCCTCGGACTGGCTATTCGCCCTCCCTCTAGCTTCTCAAGGCTTAAGACTCAATGACGAAGATATGAGGGTAGCGGTGGGCTTGAGACTGGGGGCGGTCATCTGTGCCCCACACACATGTCCATGTGGTACAATGGTTTCAGCCAGAGGATCTCATGGAATGGCTTGCACGTTGGGTTTCGGCAGACAAGCCAGACACTCTTCAATCAATTAAATCGTGCAGGGCAGGTACACCGTCGATCAGGGAACCGGCTGGCCTCGCCCGACTGGATGGAAAAAGACCAGATGGCCAAACCTTGATCCCATGGAACAACGGGCGTTCTCTGATTTGGGATGTGACAATTGTAGACACTTTTGCGCCATCGTACTTGGTCGAGACAGCTGTTGCGGCGGGAGGAGCGGCGGAAATAGCCGCGACTAGAAAGAAGAACAAATACGAGAAACTTCAAACAAGATACCTTTTTACTCCAATCGCGATAGAGACGATGGGACCATTGGACCAGGAAGGACTGGCTTTCATCAAGGAACTCGGCAGACGGTTGACCAGAACTACAGAAGATCCACAAGAACCTTCTTCCTGTTCAAAAAATCTCTGTTACGGTCCAGCGGTTCAACGCTGTCGCATGCCTTGGTACAATGGGGCCCTAGAACTCTGATTTTAGAGGAACAATAATAATAATAATAATAATAATAATAATAATAATAATAATAATAATAATAATAATAATAATAATAATAATAATAATAATAATAATAATAATGCGCTATAACCTCTATGGACTTACTATACTACGGAATTTTCTACTTTTTCGCAAAACAACAAAATAATAATAATAATAATAATAATAATAATAATAATCTTCTCCAGCAGTCTCCGGACTTTTTAGGCCACCTGAGGGATCCTTGATACCTCGGGTAAAAAAAAATAAATAATAATAATAATAATAATAATAATAAGATGGTTTCTCATAGCGCTGTAGCACAGCCGAGGCCGATGGAAAGGGCGCTGTACATGAGTTCAACAAATCAATAACAGTCATATGTTTGCTTAATCATATGAGCAGCAGCTACTAGGTCTCGGGCTCGCTCGGCAAATGGCGGGAGCAGAGGCGGCGATCTAGTCTGAGAGGTGGGGGGACACTTTTGAAATGGGTAAAA
>JACEVL010001966.1:0-23154 GCA_020284085.1 Aporrectodea caliginosa
CTGGAGGCTGGTACGCCAAAGGTAATTACCTCTATCGTCTCTCTCATTTGAAACTCTTTGCAAGAATGCGGATACCAGACTCTTTGCCTGTAATCTGCACAATCCTTGTCATTTTGTTCCCTCCTATCAAGCAAACTCGCCGCTGCCCTCTGCGGTTCCCGCCCCATAACCGTGAGCTCCCCGTGATTTACAACCTCACTCAAAAATCCTTCCCTACCAAGATACTGCATCCTATCCTATATAATGTCGACATCAAGACTGAATAATAAGGGAGAAGGTTTGGACGATAGGGTAGAGTTACTATTAGACCATGAAACAAAGTAGGCGACGTTCAGAAATTGATCGCAGAAACATCGCTTCAAGAAATCAATGATAACGATATAACGATCATCAAAAAACTATTACTAAGTGCATCGCGGGTGAACGACGACAGCCTACAGCGGAAAGTTAAACAGGACGCATTGTATTGACTACAACATCTGTTGCAATTATAACGAAGCTTAGATACTTCGTTGTATGGACTTAGCAAGTATGGCTATAGCTATAGAGCGTAGGCTGCGCGAGTCAGCGTGAGGATGTCGGATCGGCTCCTGAGGCTGGTTTTTTCCCAGAGATTTAAATCTCGGGCTAGACCCGTACGCGGGGACCTTGAATGGCGTGGCGCACATTCAAAATAGGCTAATCGTTCTCTATATCTAAGTGTACCTTGTAATACATCGTTTGAACGGGAAATGGTGCGAAGCTGGTGCAGCCTTTAACCCTCGGGGTACCAAGGAGGTTGCCACCCCCTACGTTTTTATGCATAAAATTTTTTTTCATATGGAATATAATTTTTGCAATTTAGGCAGCTGAAGCAGATTCATTGGCGCACATTTTGAGGTAAACATCATGGTGGTAGCCAACGCCATTCAAAAGTTATACCCGATATACCTGAAGCACCAGGGGTGGATACCACCCCTAGTTTTTCGACTTTAGCTTATTGACTATTCTTCCTATAAGAAAAAAAAATATACCATTCTTTAGAGGGAATGTAGGGCTTCATTTCCATACTTAAATGTTTGTCTTTTGAAAACCGGAAGTGATCAAAATAAATAACAATACCCGTAATAAGCGTGAAAATGGCTGAATGGAAGGACTCCCCATTAGTTTTTTTTTGTCTGTAGCGTATTCAGTTTTCTTCCCAGAAGAAAAACAAATATACTATTCTTTAGAGGGAATGTTGGGCTTCATTTGTATACTTAAATGTTTGTCTTTGAAAACCGGAAGTGATCAAAATAAATAATAATACGTGTAATCTGTGTGAAAATGGTTGAATGCAGCATTGTACATGTATGCATGCATACATGTACATGTATATGTATGGATGCATATTTATACGTATATAAACATGTGTAGGTATGTATTTGTGTATCTTGGATACACAGATCAGTTTCAAAACACACATAATCGTATATTTGTTTATCCAAAAGTACAAAATGTACGCAATAATAATTATAAAATATCGCTAATTATCGGTTCCTTTGTTAAAAATGATGTAATTTCGAGGAGCATTCACATAATGTACAACTAAATATACCATTCTGTACAGAATTGAATGCTGAATCCATTGGTTTATTACAAGAAATGATATGTGAAACCAAACCCGAAATCCATGGGGGAATGGTAACCACCCCCTTGGTAGTCCGTGTCACAAAAAAATCTTGGTAGCCCGAGGGTTAATAACAGTCCCAGGCAAGGCGATGAACGTGATGATCAAAAGTGAGCTCCTGGTCCAACAAGACACCAAGGTCATGGACCGTAGTTGAAAAAGTATAACTGGGGAATTCTATCGCAAGTGGAGAGAGGTCGAGTTTTGGAAGTTGCTTCTGGTTGCCTAGCGATATAAATTTAGACTTAGCTGTGTTTAGGCGCAGTCGGTTTGACGACGTCCAAGTAGGGCCGCTAAGGTCCCACTCATGTCCCGTACTGATAAAATTACGTTGGATGACAGGCAATGCGTGTACGTCTGTACCTTGTCAGCTTATACTGTAGCTGATCCAAGACCGCAGATGTGTGGAAAAGAGTGAGACAAGTTCAGAAGTGTAAATTATATGAAGTATAAGCCCAAGGACAGAACCTTGGGCAGGCCATATTGAGCAGAGGCCGAGGGGAACCATGGACCAAACAAAGGGAACTGTTAAAACTTACCTCTTTAATATTGCTTATCAACCATACTTTGCCTATCTCTTTTACAGACTGATCTTCTCAATATTGATCTGAGTTATGGACTACGGCTTAGTTTTGGTGTGCCATCGGTTGAAGCCTTGCGCATTAGACATCCGGGCAATAGAAGTTATTAGTTACAATTTTATCAATGCTTGAAGTCAAAAGAAACTATTGATCACTGTCAAGAACACTTTCCCAGTGAAAACACTGGCCAGGGTCGGGAGCGCCTCTATTTTTGAGTGGCGCTATATAAATACTCGATTACGATTACGATTATGCAATATAAATGTACGCAAAAGCGAGCAGAGATTAAATTACAAATTGTTGATTTCTCAAAAGTATTTTAAAAAGCTATTTTGCAAAAGTATTTTCAAAATACTTTTGAAAAGTATTTTATTTTGCATTTTCAAAATACTTTTCAAAATTATTTTGCCCATCACTGATTCATACATACATTCAAACATACATATATACATACCAGCATGTATGCATACATACAAGCATACATACATAATGCTTACATTCATTCATACATACATGCATGCATACAAACGTGTATAAAGACATACAAACCTACAATGCATACATGCATAGATGCATACATGCATACACAGAAAGCTAAAAAGGTACGTGCGCAAGTCAGTAATAGCTGAATTTATACCAGACTACTCCTTGGTGATTGACTTGGATGGTAAAATCCTTCCTGATATTTCTTGAATCGAAGACATGGACCGCCTACCAGTGATGTCTTCTGAAGGTTGCAAAGATAATCTACTTGGCATTTTAAAGTTTACCTCGGGAACAGGATGTAACGAAGCCAAGTCTATTTATGATCTGCTAGAAGCATGGAAGTTGACTAAAGAAATCAAACCATGAGCTTTGACACTACTTCTGTGAACACTGTTTGCTTCAATGGGCATATGTTCTGGAAAAATGATTGGTCGAGAGCTCCCGTGGTTGGCTTGCAGTCAATGTATCGTAAAACTGATCTTAGCCAAGGTTTTCGTTTTCTGCTGTGGTCCCTCAAGTTCCCCATATATTTCAATCTTCAAGAGATTTTAGACTTGGAAAATGTGACACATGACAAATTTCGGGAACTGGAAGAATTCCGATATAGATGCAGTGCTGAAGAAATGAATTTCTTTGGCACATATTATTGGGACATCATTTGACTGTGCCAGGGTTGATTATTTATACTGTTTCCTTGCAGTAAATATGTTGCTGACACGACATAAGTGCTGTTTCTTTTATTGGTAAATTCGTAATTTTATCAAATTTTACGATTTTAAGACGTTAAGCATATTTTCTAACCAATCGCTCTTTTAGTTCTACCTGGTAAAGGGGAAGGGTGTGTATGCACGTCTTCCAGTTGGAGTAGGAAGCTAACATTTTGCCAGAATGATACAGTTGACAGGTGTAAAAAAACTGCGAGGGTGTCTGAATTCTAGCTTAAGCTTCATTTTTAAACATCACAGATTCAAGTTTCTGTGTGAAATTGCACGGGTTAAAAATGTTTGTAATGCAAAGAATAATTGTAATATCATAGTCATTCAACTGCTGCACTAGTATTATAATAGTATCCAAAGCAATTCTCTGCAAAACCTTACACACAACACTCATTAAACTATGTTTAAATAGTTTCATGTTTCACTTCTGTTTCCCTACAAATAGCTCACTAATGACCATTGTATATATGACAATAATTATGTTGTCGTTTGATAACAGTTTGATAACAGTACATTGCACCTAAAAGCAATCAGATGAAAAGTGTTGTCCATAAATGCTGACTTTCTTCTCTAATGATTAAGGATTTCTGTATTCGACCGAGCACTGGGCCTCTATGCTAGCACTTGAAATGGGTGCATTTGCACATAGTTATATACGACTGTTCTATTGGGCCACAAAAGCACAGTTAATTTGCTTTTTTCCAAAGTAATATCCTAATTAAGTGACGACATTCCTTTTCACATACCAACAATTTTATTTTGACATGTAGGCTATACCATAAATGACTAATGTATTAAGTAACATTTCTGCCCAGTCATCATTCCTGTGACCTCAGACAATACTGAAATGAAAGTATATAGCCATCAATGTGAACATAAATGCGTTCGCTAAACCATTAAGAAATATTACAAAATGAATCAATGAGTCCATTTAAAAAATTCTCCAATGAACTTTCTCATGCTTTTATACTGAATGTTACAGAACAAGTATTTACAACTTGTGTCTAAACCACTCAGAAACAAATTACTAAATGTTTAGGCCTAGTAATTTGTTTAACCCTCAGGCTACCAAAAAGAAGGGGGTGGTTGCCACCCCCCCCCAGGTTTTTATGCATAAAAATTTTTCCCGTGTGGAATAAAAATTTTGAAAATTAGATAGCTGTAGCAGATTCATTGGCGCACATTTTGAGGTAAACATTATGGTGGTAGTCCACGCCATTCAAAAGTTATACCCAATATACCCGAGGTACTAGGGGGTGGATACCACCCCCTAGATTTTTGACTATATCTTATCCGTCATTTAATATTAAGAGACACAAATTACACCATTCTATAGAGGGAATGTGGGGCTTCATTTGCATACTTAAATGTTTGTCTTTTGAAAACCGGAAGTGATCAAAATAAATAATAATACCCATAATATGCGTGAAAAATGGCTGAATGGAAGGACTCCCCCCTTAGTTTTTTGTCTGTAGCGTATTCAGTTTTCTTCCCAAAGAGAAACAAATATACCATTCTTTAGAGGGAATGTAGGGCTTCATTTGCATACTTTCAGGTTTGTCTTTTAAAAACCGGAAGTGATGAAAATAAATAATAATACGCGTAATCTGTGTGAAAATGTCTGTATGCAGCATCACAACGTAAACCAATATATATGTATGGATAATATATGTATGAATGTATATTTATGCATATATAAACATGTGTAGGGATGTATATGTGTGTATCTTGGATACGTAGATCAGTTTCAAAGCACATAATCGTATATTTGTTTATCTAACAAGTAAAAAATATACGCAATAATATAAAATATCGCTAATTATCAGTTCCGATGTTAAAAATTATGTAATTTCGAGGTGCATTCACATAATGTAGAACTAAATATACCATTCTGTGCAGAATTGAATGCTGAATCCATTGGTGTATTACAAGATATGATATGTGAAACCAAACCCGAAATCCAGGGGGTGGTAACCACACCCCCCCCTTGGTAGTCCGTGTTACAAAAAAAAAGCTTGGTAGCCTGAGGGTTAAGCATATAATATACCTATGCATTTGAAACACTTAAGTACACATAATATGAAACATTCTAGAGATGACGAGACTTTGTTATCCTGTTGCGACAATTATAGTCCTAATGCTTTGCCACCTGCGTCGAGACAAGCTGCCCTCTTCTCGCATACACTTCCCATTGTCTTCTTTGACCAGCACTGTCTTGCCAATAATTTGTTTAAGCATGTATCTTTCCACAGCTGCATCTATCTACTTTTACGACCGTCGATGCAGAGCTCATGTGTTTCTGTGAGTTTGCTGCAATCTTCAAACACAAAGAGATGAAAATCATGTCTTGTAAACATCAAAATCCAGCCATGTGAAAATGACCAGAGGAAGGTTAATGCTGAAGAAGAGCAGTGTCTGAAGCTAGCCATGGATGCAGGGCTGTTAAAGGCTTGGTTTTTTGGTTTTTGGTTTAAAACCAAAAAACACAAAAAACTGCAAATTTTTGTTTTTTCGTTTTTTTACAACTTTCAAAATTATAAATGCCAAAAATGTCGTCTCTTCAACTCTCTTGGCAATTGTTGTATGGTCTTTGTTAACTTCGTTTTATGACATTCTACGGTTCTACTGATCTAGTTAATTTCATTTATATGCATCTGATTAATTTGAACGGTATTATGCCATTTTTATGAGTTTTATGATCCGAAATATGAAAATCTCAAAACAAAAGCAAAAAAAGACGAAAGCGTCGCGGGAACCAGCTTATTCACAGGCGCTTAATCAAAACAGAATCGATAGGCAGAGGGTCAAAATCCAGAGTCAGGCAAGCAGACAGTCAGACGGCTAAGGTGGATGATGTTTAGGCTAGAGTTGAAATGGCTAGGGAGGTGAGGGGAGGAGAAGGAATCGGGAGAGGATTTGTGAAAAAGCAGTGTTTTGAGTTTTGAATGGAAGACCTGTGGAGAGATAGCAAGAGGTGAGGCTTTGGTGAGTTCGTGGGATGGATCGGATATTTGTCGTAGCACAGGCGGGAGTTCGTTCCAAAGAGGCGGCACAGCTATGGCTATGGAGCGATTTGCAAATTTAAGCGACGAGGTGACGGAAGGGCGGAGCAATGTGAGGGTGGAAGATGAACAAAGGAACAAAACGACTCAGCTATTGAGGAAGGTGGAAGAGAGTTTGGAAGTGGGCTTGAGGAGTTCCGATGGAGGAGTTGGTTAATAGTTTTCCAGAGAAGGCGAGGATTAGAGGAGCGGGATTGAACTAGTGAGGACTGAGGAGTAAAACCTCTTTTTAGCCGTTGCCAGAAGGTGATGGTATTCATTTGTGGCTGATTTTAGGGTAGATATAGAAGTTGAGGATCACGGGTTCGTTTGTAAGTGCGCTCAAGGCGTCGACGGAAAGCTTTGAATGCATGGAGATAGAAATTATACCAAGGGTTCTTAGAGTTGGAACCGGATTTGGCGATAATAAGAGCGTGCTTGTCAAGGAGCATGAAGAGGGTGGTGTTGTAGGAAGACAGTAGGTCATCGAGAGAGGATGGAGGATTTAGGACGAGCGTCTGAAGAGGAAAGATCTTGTGTGAAGGCGCCACTTTAGATGTGTAGAACCTACACCCTTAATTATGGATAATATGACCTTCAATTGTGTCTCATTGGTTCATACACATTAATTAATTAATGAGTTATTGACTTTAATAATAATAATAATAATAATAATAATAATAATAATAATAATAATAATAATAATAATAATAAACCAAATATCTGTTCCAGCGTTTGTCAATCTGCACGCAGCGGTATAACGCCATAGCATTCAGAGGGACTTTTATGCACAACACCGGGGACGAGGACCACGAGCCATACTAGGCGTGATTATTCTTCGGAATTGCTTTTAGAAGCCTGAGGGATCATTTATACCTCGGGCAAAAAATAATAATAATAATAATAATAATAATAATAATAATAATAATAATAATAATAATAATAATAATAATAATAATAATAATAATAATAATAATAATAATAATAAGAGGCTTCAGTAACAACCGATTACCACAGGGCCAGGTTGAGAGCAGTCGCCTCACCACATGAGAGTGATTGGCTCCTAGCACTCCCCATAAGCGCTTGTGGATTGAGGCTAAACGACGAGGCAGTCCTTATTGCAACAGGCCTGCGCCTCGGGGCCGATGTATGTGCTCCTCACGAGTGCCCTTGTGGAGCGACAGTCCAAGAGAACGGCTCACATGGCATGATGTCATGCAGCCTCTTCGTGAGGACAAATACTTACTTCGCAAGAGTGGACATCCTTTCATGCTACCTGTTGTGAAATCTAAATTGTTTAAAAGCATCCTTAACGTGCCTTCCGGTAGAGGTAAACAACGGTCTTGATACGAGTTTGATGGAAACTTTAAAAACTTGTAGAAAATTTTCTATTCGTTACCGCAATTCGGGAATATGCGCGTTTTATTACTTTTGGTGAGAGGTATCACCGGGTAAAATTTGGTGACAGTAGGACCAACTTAGTGATTCTCCATGTCTACCGAAGTGGAAGCAAGCACATGTTTATTCAGGAAATTTTTCGTTCCTTAGAAATAATTGACCCCGATACATTGTCCTCATTTCAAGCCGTTATAACGATTTTTCAAAACATGTGTGTAAAACCTTGCTTACTTACTTGACTTCTACCATCGTGCCGAAAACGAGATTGATCACGTGATCAGCCGAGTAACGACAAATCGGGGTAGCGTTAGGACCCCGCTTTGGTAAGCTCCTACATGAGGAATTACCACCGATTGTAGTTCATCAAGTTTCTCATACGGAAACCGAGGTTTGCTCAAAATACTAATTAATAACAATATCGGCCATAGATACCATTTCTGCATGTCAGAAGTGCGATTTCAATGATTTTTCAAACCGAGGTGGACCTCTCTTCGCGGTATCCATGACTTCGCAGTATAGTTCCTATAGTAATGTGACACAAATACATGCCTCCTCGGTCTATACAATACCTACTACTACTATTACTACTACTACCACTACCACTACCACTACCACTACCACTACTACTACTACTACTACTACTACTACTACTACTACTACTACTACTACTACTACTACTACTACTACTACTACTACTACTACTACTACTACTACTACTACTACTACTACAGTCAGTGGTTAAATTGCTCATCCAGAGGTGCCGGGTCTCCAAGTCTTTACGAATTTAAAACTTAAGCCTAACTGGCGAATCTATAACCGATATATTTATGTGTACAGATCTATATGTATTATGTAGGCTATGTCCTTAGCCTACGTACAGTCGTTATCAATAGATCTACTTTTAATTTTTTGGCGTTTTCTAGTGTAAAAAGATAAAATTCAAAATGCGTGAAACAAGGCACTTCATCGATTATTGCAAGCATAAACATTAACTTATAATTAAAGAAATAAACATTATCGGGTATTTAACATAACCTATTACAGAGGACTAGGCTTTAATCAACATGTCAATGCAATAACATACAAAACGCTTGACAACAAATACCAAAATTAGTAGACCCCTATGCGAAATGCACGTAGGCCTATAGGACCTACTTTCACATTGAAGAGCTCAGTATAGTCTATACGCTAAATAAATATAACAGATATAACTTTTCGGGATATTTTCCGTATAATTATAGGGTTAATCTTCAGGAAATTCTACGACTAGTCCGTAAGCCCTAATAGGCCTAGTTCTTCTTGGGCCCCTATTGTTCATCCTTTAGGCCTACACTACGCCACTCAGCTCACTCATCAAAGCATCCTAGGTTGACCATCACCTATACGCTGACGACAACCAATTATTCATCTAATTCTCTCCTAGCAGCTTCTCTGACTCCATAGATCATCTTCTCCGTGTGGTAAAACAAATCTCCTCAAACTTGTTGTGCCTCAACCCCTCTAAAACTGAATTCATTCTTATAGGCCTCCGTGAGCAACTCAGAAAATCTCAGATCCCTCTTTTTCCCTCAACCTTGATTCTGTATCCACTCACACTCATTGCAAATTCTCCTGTCCGCAACCTAGGTGTGACTTTTGACCAGAATCTTAGCTTTTCCGATCACATCACCCATCTTTCCCGTTCTTGCTTCATGCACATCCGGGACCTTCGTAGAATCCACCCTATACTCGACATTAAAACCGCATCTACAATCGCCACATCAATAGTTCACGCCAAATTAGATTACTACAATGCTCTTTTCCTCAACATATATAGATACCACCCAAATTAACCGCCTCCAAGCTATTGAGAATGCCCTCGCCCGTGCTGTCACCAAAACCCCCAAACACCACCACATCACCCCTGTCCTGAAATCACATCACTGCAGGGCTCAAAATTCCTGAACGAATAGAATACAAAGTCCTATCCCTCACCTACAACACACTTCAATCCTCCCAGCCCTCGTATCTCCGTCAGTTATTCACGGTCCAACCTCTTCGTTCAACCCCTTCATCTTCCACCCTCACACTGCTCCGCCCTTCCGTCACCTCATCGCTTAAATATGCAAATCTTTGGAGCAAACTCCCGCCAGTGCTACGACAAATATCCGATCCATCCTACGAACTCACCAAAACCTCACCTGTTGCTATCTCTCCACAGGTCTTTCACTCAAAACTGAAAACACTGCTTTTTCACAAATCCTATCCCGATTCCTTATCTTTACTCACCTCCCTCGCCATTTCAACTCTAAGCATGGGCGTCGAGAGCCAAATCGGGCCCCGGGGCAGACATCCATCAGGGCCCCTCCTTTTTACTATTAAGCCCAAGCCTGGTGTAAGCCTGAAAAAACACTATCAAACTATATTTAACGAATAATAATAAGGGTAATAATAATATTAACAGGGCTTTTTTAGTGTGCAGTTCTACACAAAAGGGCAGTTCTAAATGAATTTGTGCAGCTGTAGAAGCATTTTTGTGCAGTTAAAACTAGTTTTAAAATGTTTATTGTCATCCGATTTGGAATAATTCACTATGGCTTTTTGAGGGGTCGTGCAGTTCTAAAAATTCCTTTTAAAAGCCCTGCGCATAATAATAGTAGGCCTAAAAGTAAATGTGAAAATCTATTTCTGGTTTAAAAGGTCCATCTACGACTCTAATTAAAAAGAAATTTACAGAAATTTAATATGAAAATGACATTCTTATGTGAATGTGATAAATGATTTTTTAAATGACATTTATCGCATTATGATATCCAATTTCAAGAGGTGAGGATACGTCAATTGCTGTGTTGCATTGTCTACATGGACTACGTCAACAACTCGCTCTGTAGCCTATAGCCTACCATGATCAACTCCACGTACATGTACTATCATACTAGCAACGATATTGTCAGCTTGATTTGCTGCATCATTCGCTTTTGATGAAATTGAAAATGTAAGGTTTTGAAGGATTGTTTGTCTCTCGTTTGCATTCCTGACTTTCACAATCTTTTTTTACTTTATTGAGCTCCAGATTTCTTATGGTAATCTTCTAATTTGTTATCAACTTAATGGAATTATAACAATATCAAATATTGGTAATTTGATATCCATTATTTATTGTGATAAATTACATCCAGCTGTAGGCCTAAGTTAAAGTATTATTTATTTTGTCAATAACTCAAATTTCAATTCAGAAATTTACATCCAGTAAACAAATTTTGCCTCCCAGAAAACGAATAATCAATTCTAGCCTCATTTTCTAGGCCGACTGCTGATATAGATCTCAAAATACGCTTAGGCTTCTGATTAGCAGTGTTTTTCAAATTCAAGTTATTCAACTATAACGTGGCCAAGAACTTTGCATTAGGCACCCCGTAAATTCCGTAATGCAAAGTTCTTGGCCACGCGTATACGATTCTGGTGGAGTATAGAATTCAGTCAGAAATCGAAATTTGTCTGCATCAGTTAACTTTGCATCAGCAGATAGTCCAAAACCATTCTGATGAGTGATAACCAACAGCTGTTACTATGCTCACTCTTAAATCCTCTGACTGAGCAACTGAGACTCTTAAGTTTTACAGTTATTAAATCGTTTTCGTTAACAACAATGCTAACCTTTTCAGTCCCATTTCCAACGTCATATTCGTTATTGGCTTACATTTTGGTAAAGAAATTCAATAGATCTAGTACCTCATTTACTTCATTACCTAGCTATTAAATTGAAGCAATTAGACTGCATTAGGCAAAAACCAACAGGTTTCTTGAGTTTAAAAAAGTTGTTGACATTTCCGGGCCCCTGCCAGGGCCCCTGCCATAGAACCGGGCCCCGGGGCAGCAACCCCACCTGACCCCCCCTCTCATCGGCCCTGACTCTAAGCATCATCCACCTTAGCCGTCTGCCTGCCTGACTCTCTGAATTTTGACCCTCTGCCTATCGATTCTGTTTTGATTAAGCGCCTGTGAATAAGCTGGTTCCCCCGACTTCTCTTTTGTGGGCGCTCTAGAAATATCGAGTTTACGATTACGATTAGTTTCTAGATTTAGAATGCTTGGTTGCAAATGTTTTTCAAGTTTTTGGAATTTTTTGTATTGCATCATCAGTTCATCACTTCATCTAACAGTTACTCATCATCAATCATCACAGAATTGGGTTTCGGCGATTCCGGTAGAGCCCCAGTTACCTTGCTAATGCCCTAACACTAACAGTAAAACACACAACTCACTTCCTGCAGGACCTTTTGCGTGCAAAGATATCTTTCAGCTTTCGTTGTATAGGCTACTTCTGACAGCTGATGTACGTTGACCAACTTTCTTTTCGACATTATCTACAGGCGCGATTTCTAAGACTAATCAAAGGACGTGCTAGCCTATTTTCACACCGAATCCAGCTAAGTCTGCCGAAAGTGAGTCATTAATGAGCGGGAATCGGAAACACGGTTTACCAGCGTGCAGCGGTTATAATAAATTATTTTGAACTCGACAGAGAGAGACAAACAGGGAGAGGGAGAGAGGGAGAGCGGACGACTTAAGTAAACACGTAGGCTAAGCCGTTTTCTACGATGCTAGTGAATTTTGAAACGCACTACATGTGAGGCTGACGAATGGGTTATCTGATATTGGGAGGCAGACAGACAGACGGACAGAGAGGGAGGGAGAAGGAGAGTGGGAGACTTAAGTAAACACGTAGGTTAAATAGTTTTCTATGATGCCAGTGAATATTGAAACGCACTTGAGGCTGACGAATTGGTTAATCTGATTTTGGTGGCGGATCTCCTATTTTTAGGTGGCGGTTCTCATAATTCAGGTGGCGGGTCTGACAATACAGGTGGCGGATCTCAAATCAGAGGTGCCGGTTCTGAAGTCCGAGGTGCCGGATCTCAGACCCGGCGCGACCCGGCTGAATTTAACCACTGCTACTACTACTACTACTACTACTACTACTACTTGAAATTGGCAATTTCTTGTAGATATAATAGCCGTATAATGTCTCGGCTGTCAAATAATCAGGATATATCACTTGGAATTGACAATTTCTTGTATAAATTAATCTAATACTAGTTTCGACAAGGACAGTCGAATGTGGCCAAATCCGTTAATGCCGTGTAGCACTGCGATAAGGAGGGAATCAAGGAGCTCGTTGACAAATACGCCGACATCCTTAACTTAACACCAATCCGCAAGTTCTGGCATCCGAAATTGAACTGTTTTCAAGCACGGAAAATGATGTAATGCAGAAAGAAATGATCGAAGATGTCTATCCTCATTACTACAGAATGATACTGTTAGCACTAACGTTGCCCGTGGGTTCAGCAACCGCTGAGAGAAGTTTTTCAGCGATGCGACGCATAAGAAACTGGTTGCGATCAACCATGGGATAGGAACGCTTTTCTTCGCTGGCTCTCTTCGGAATACTGAATGTGATCTGAGGGCTGGTTTAGTCCCCGAAGACCTGGTTCTCATGTGTGAATTATGCATAGCCTACAGTAAGACTCGACGCTTACAGCTGTTTTAGCGTAGTCGACTACGATGTACGGCCATTATGTATTTTTAAGCAGTAAAATCCTTCCAAATCTTCTCACCAGAAAGCCGAAATTAGTACCAAGTATTCAAAAATACATTTGGCGGCTGGGGTGAAGCCCCAGACCCCGACTGGTGGGTTAAATCGCCCCCAAACCCCTCCGTTTTAAATGGGGTGCCGCTTTGAGGCGGGCAAGAGGAGGGGAAGTGAAGGTATGCTTTAGCCCCCATGACCTAAAACCAAACTCCGCTCATGCCAGGGAGCATTCCCACACTTGCGGCCGCTCAAAAACTTCAGAATCGTGTATTCATGAAATTGAATGCACCCATATGCTTCAAAGGTTTTCAAAGCTCTGAGCAAATTGTGAAACAGCATGTAACTGCATGTTAATACGCACAATTTTGCTTATAGCCTTAATTTATTGTAACTGAGTACAAAGTAACTAAATTAACTAAAATTAAAATCCATTAACTATAACTATAACTAAAAAATAATACTAACTATAACTATAACTCAAATGAGACACCATTAACTATAACTTTCACTATAACTAAAATAAATTTGTAAGGAGAATCACACTGCAATGCAGGTAGGATACAGCGGCGCCCTAGCCATCTTCAGATTGGTATGGTCGTGTATGTACCTCATCCATGACCCTTCAGCCTTCGAGATCATGCTTCTGCTGAGGGAGGAGTTCCAATGACAAATAAGAGTGGGAATACATTTCAACTACCGAAGGTTCGCCGCAGTTGCAACCCAAACGGTGTTGAAAGGGACCGTTCATAAATGACGTATTGAGGCACAAAATTGACGCCATCCCTCGTCGCAGTTTAGGCATTATCACTAAGCAGTTCGCAGCTGCATAATCACATTACGTGACACAGGTCTAACCCTCCGTCACCCCCTGGACATGCACTTGAAAAAAACCGCTAGATGGCATATATGGACGGCCCCCAATGACCATCTCAATCAATGCATCTGGAATATCTGTTATGGAGCGCCACTAGAATATGTTTAGAACTAAAGCCCTCACACATATTCATTGTTGTAGAGCTGTCGAAGCACCTTTTGTTGACAACGATAAAGGAAGGAAAACCTAACCAACGAAATAAGAAAAGTTCAAGCATTGTGTAACTGCACAGTAGACGTAATTGACATGAAGTAGCCTATATGCCTATAGTTACAACTGTAACCTAGAAGCTCATTCGCTTTAAAGTAGGGGTGGGCAACGATTAAAAATTTTAATCTAAATTAATCGCACGATTAAAATTTTTAACGCCGCGATTAATTTTTAACGCATGTCACAATAGATAACAAGTAGCCTACATCTACTGTACCGACTCGGAGTAGCCTAATTAAGTTGAATATGCGCTATATAAATGATTGCAGTCAATAAACAAAAAGTACACAATGCTTTTACTACTTATTTTTACTTTTTAGTGTTTACTTTTAAGTTTAAAGTTTAAACTGAGCGGTTTTATCAAGAACTGTTTTAGCGCATTTCTAGAAATAATTGGGCGCAGTGACAATCGCGTTAACTGCGTTAAAAAATTTAATCGCGTTAATTAATTAACGCATTAATCGCGTTAATAACGCGTTCAATGCCTAGCCCTATTTTAAAGCAATTTATTGTGGCAACTTAACGAGTTGCATGCAGATGATGCAGTCCACTAAAGAGACCTTAGAGGATAATTCACGCGAAGGGTTTATCAAGTTTCTGTAGTTAGTAAGTAAGTAACTATATATTTATTAACCAATCGCACTAAACGCAACTTTGGTGTACAGACATCTACAGTAATAAACACTGAATAGTGCAACTCCGTTGGGAAACTTGAATCATACGATTTGAGGTAGACCTATATCAACGTAATCAATTAGGAATAATTATTGGAACGCGTCTACTTTACCGCCACCTAGTGAATATGACGATGGCTTTGATTTTCATTGATACAGTAGAAATATAATCGCTGGCTCCTTGTCACCACCTGGTGAATAGAAATTTTATTGACTTCTTTATATCGTGATAATTTATTGTTGTAGAGGGGTTATGCTCGGTCTATTATTAGTTTTTGTTGTTGTTGTCGCTGTTATTGCTGTTTAGGCGCGCTATGACGCTGTAAATGATTATTAAACTGTCGCCGCTTTATTGTCGCGCCTAAAAATAGGAATCTTGCACAAAAACGCGTCACAGAAAATTCAATCACAGTAAAACAAAATAAGTTTTAAGGTTAGTTTTGAAAATCGATAATGTTTAGGATGAAGTCCGGAAGTTTGTTCCATTCAGCCGTTCAGGCTAACGCGACAGATCTGTTACCAAGTTTTTAAGTGATCTTGTGAAGAGTGGTGTGGAACAGATCTGCAGAAACTGGGTGATGCGGCCCAGAACAGATTCGAATGGAGAGACGCTGTGAGTCTGTGAAGATGGCATCGGACTCCTACGGACACTGAGCCCTTGGTTAATGGTTATTGATGATGGCGATGATGATGGGTGACAACAAAATCACCTTTGGACGATGAACTTAGTCCTCGTCTGGATTGGAGAAAGAAACAGGGTGTAACAACTGAAGACATGTATGGAGAGGAACTAGTGCAGACATTAGAAGACAGATTCTGAAGTTGACGCGATGTTGCTTGGGATGATGGGAAGCCAGTGTAGTTCAGGATGGGTCGGGGTGACATGAACCAGAGGATTTAGCATAATGGAGAACAGTAGGCTAGTAAAAAGTTGATGGGTAGGTGTAGGCAGACCATAAAGGACTGAGTTGCAGCATAGTCAATTCTAGAAATGACAAGGACCTAATATTTATTATTGAAATAATATTTAATTATGAGTGCCATTTAATTCCTTCTAAATTAAAGTTAGTTTTAGGCCTATGTCTCTGCGACACATCTTACAGCTTAATTTCTATAATGTACCTTTATATGACGCATAGTCCATGTATAGTATATTATACAGCAAGATATGATAACATGAAGCTTGGTTTTGAATTAGACTTCTATTAACATTTATGCCTATTTCCGATTGAATTCCGTGGTTTCCAACACAGACGAGAAGACTTTACCGTGGCTTCTTCAGCCTGTTCGGCAATTCTTGCTGAGTCGCTACGACACAAAAAGACGCAGACAATAATAGGTGAAGCTCTAGACTATATATAGTGTTGTGCGTTTGTAAAACCGAAACATGGAAGTGATGAATGAGCTATGATACCAAAATAATAATACTGTATGAGACCATCAGCACATTGCAGAGAGGTTAGCTTAAGAAAAAATTTAAGAAAAAATTTAAACACCACTTGACCTCTGTATGTTAAGACTTAAACTTTCAGTTATGTTTGGTTCGTTTGATTTGTGATTTATGTATCATACTCTCGCACAATGCATTTTGTTTTTGCACTGTTGTTACTACTGCCAAATATTATCTAGAAAAAGGTCGCATCCATATGACCCTTTTGGATTGTCCTTTTGATATGTGCATTCATCTACTGGAATTGTTTTCTTGAATTTGTACTGATCACTGTGATCTATTGGTATTTGATGCTGTGTCAATAAATGGCTTACTACTAGCTGAAGAGGATGTGCTTGTACGGGTATCCACAAAATCAGCGAGAGGGAACATTTTAGTACAAGAAAGTTTGCAATAATGACATATAGAAGACGCCAAAGATTATTGGGTCTGCACTATGTCTTAAAGCACAGTCTCATCAAGTTGAAAGCACAGTCTCATCAACCTAGAGAAAGCATTAGCGCCAGTGTGGTTCAGGGATCGGTCCTTGGCCCGCCTGAATACATAACCGGAACAGCCGACCTTCATCCTGTGCACGAACTGAACCGGTTGTTAAAATATGCCGATGATTCTTACCTGCTCATTGCCAACACAGGTTTTGCACGCGGTGACGCGTCCAACTACGATGGTGAGAATGATGTATGCGTATCCAGCCTGGTGGGGTGTATGGAAGCAGGAGACCGAGATCGCCTGGAGAGTTTCACTCAGCGACTGAGGAGTGCGGGGTTTCTGCTGGAGGATGCCCCTACAGTCGATGGTCTGGCCAGCCGAGCTGATGACGTGCTATTCAACGCCATCATAAACGATCCTAAGCATGTCTGACATCGAATGTGCCATGAGCGACCGGAAAGTCGATATAACCTCAGACCTAGGCCCCACCCATTCATGCTTTCAGCAAAGGACAGCTAGAGCTTTCTAAGTAAAGTAAGTAAGTAAGTATATTCTTTATTCAACCAATTGCATATCCGCACTTTGGTGTACATACATTTATACAGAGTAGCCTATAACATTCTTATTATAAACGATCTGCGTGAAAGATTGTCCGCTTGTGGAATAAAACGGTCTTGTAATCTCGGGCGCAGGGTGTAGGGGAGCGGCTTTTTGGGGGAGTAGCCCATGGAGTACATGCCCCGGGTTTCCTAGGACCGCAGAGAAGAGGCGTGAGTCAGCAGTGTCGCAAAGATGTTCAAACGATGGACTGTCCTCTGGCAGGTACCGCAGACGAATCAGACGCCGCATCGTCGACTGAAGGCGGTTCTTCTCTTGTTGCCCTGCAAACCCCCACCAAGCCGGAGCAGCATAGAGCATTCGGGCCACCGTTGTAGCACGAACCACGTCGTATAGCATAGGGCCTGAAAGACTATTGCGCCACGAGGATGCGCAAGGCATACAGCGATTGTCTGGCCTGACAACATATACGGATGATGTGTGACTCGAAACTCAAAGCTTCGTTCATTGTAACGCCCAAGATGACCATGCTGGAGACCCTTGTCAGTCTCGGAGTAGTAATCGAAACCGCGTCACGCCCAGCACGCCCCCGTGGCCGACGAATCACCATCTCAAAGGTCGTTTTTGAGTTCAGTTTTAAGTTACAGGTTGCAGCCCAATCTGTGACGTGGTCTAGTTTTGCTGCGATCGTTGAACTATGTGGAGCGGGTATCAGGAGATAAGTGTCATCAGCATATTTGATTAACCTGTTTGAAGGGTTGACCGGCTTGAGTTTTGAAATAGCTGTTATAAACTTAGCTGGTCCCAAACCCGATCCCTGAACTATGCTGGCGCAGATACTAATAATTGCGGAAAGTAAGCCATTGAATTTTGTTGCATCTTTACGATTGTCTAAAAAGGCAATTATCTAGTTATAAATACAGTCACGGATGGGAAATCTGGCGATTTGCTCTGTAAGATATGAATGCCTGACTGTATCGAAAGCTTTGGAGAAATCAAGTGCGATCAGATGAACATAGTGGTTTTCGTTGAGAAGTTCCAATAGGTTGTGGGTTAAGGCAATTATGGCTGCCGTGGTAGAACCAGTGAGACGGAATGCATATTGATCCAAGAAGTCCTGGTTTTGGTGTGGTTCTGTCAAATAAGGATATAAAAACGGCGCACAATAAATTTCTCAAGGAGACGGCATAGAATGGGAGTGACTGACATGGGGCGAAAATCTGCGATATCAGACGGGTGAGGAACCGTAGGTACTGGCGTAATTGGGCCAGTACCTACGACCGTGTAATCTTTATAGTCCTATCTAATTGCCTGAAATCTGTAAAGATCCTATGATAATGCAAAAGGAAACATTAATCAAGTGATCTTTTCGTGATTGATCGAGAAATAAAATTCATCAATCTGAATGAGTAAACTATTTTCATTACCTCCAAAGGGGATATTATAACTGAAAAAGGATAACTATTATTAGCCTCTAAGTTACCGCTATCTCTCTCTCTCTCTCTCTCTCTCTCTCTCTCTCTCTCTCTCTCTCTCTCTCTCTCTCTCTCTCACACACACTCTCTCTCACTCTCTCTCCGTTCTCTCTCCTGTATCTGAAGCCCTGCACTCAGTAATTCTATTTAATTTTTAAGCTATGTGGGTTCCAATGATGCGCTAAGCGCTTGGCTTGGCTTATTGGCCAGGGTCAGCTGGCGGATAGGGAATGTAATTGAGTCATAAAGTCGTTGGCCTTTATGTGTTTAGAATTGCTGTCATTCGTATTGGCGCCAAATACATTGCTTCGCCACTCGATATAATTTTACCCACCTTAGGTCTGTACTTGGCTGAGTAACTGTAATATGTAACTGTTCTTATGCATATCTTTGACACTATTTTTTACAATTAATCCAGGATTTTGAAGAATTAAGAACTGAAAGAACTAAAAACTTTAATATTCTTAAATTTCCGTTGGCCATTTTAAATATTCGTCAACATTCGTTAATTTATAAAAAAATCTTAATATTCGTAATATGCGCATACTCCTTCTATGATTCCAGCCATAATGCAAACGTTGCGCCAATACGCTTGCGAAACATTGTCTAAAAGCTTCCGCGTTCAAAACGCTTTTTTAAATCTTGGAATACCAGGCGTATTATTACATCTTGATTATTGCACTCATTTAGAAAGAGTTTTTTTGGTTTTTCACTGGGTGTGTTGACTGGACCAGCCTATAAGTTATAGGCCTAGACCTGCCGTGCATGCATCTATTCTCATATTTAGAACATAATTAATACAGGCACGTGGCATATCACAAAGTCCCAAATTACTACGCGTCAGAAGATTTCTGTCCTGGATCTCTCGAGATTCGTGACCAGAGTAACACAAAGTTCCAAGTCCTCTTTGGCGGAACACTGCAATGCTGATGAATTGATCATGGTTGACGACATAGATAATCTGTTGTTACTGTTGAGATTCAAGAGCTTCGAGCATACGTCTCTTGGCTGCTGCATTCCGATCTGAACATTAGGTCCAAGTCGTCCAACAAAATATTAGAAAACAATTCATTCTTCTTCGATAGGCCCCTTACTGTTCACACAGAAATGCGAATCTGATACGCGGTTAGTCAGTGGCCATGGGAAGAGAGCAGTGAGATATCCAGATGTTTGAAGGCCAATGAGAAATAGTGAGTTTGGGGCGTTTCTTGAAAGAAGAAACGGAATTCGAGCAACGGATAAGCATTGGTAGTCTATTCCATCCTTTAGGGCAGCAACACGGAATGCGCGGGAACCTATGACAGTGCTAAATCGAGGCACAAACAATTATGCGCAGGTATATAAATTATATAACTAAAGCTTTTTCGACTGGTATGTTTTCAACGTAAATGAAAAGATTTTAGCTGAGATTGGGTCTACTTACGTAGTTGAATGACCAGGTCCACAAAATGACATTGGTAAGATAGCCGTAAATAATTGAGGCAATTTATTACAAGAAGTTGGGTAAGACAGACAGACGGACGAACGGACAAAGATAGCCGAATTGTGGTTATATACAACAGATAGAAAGAAACTGATGCATAGACAGACAGACAGACAGGCGGTTAGTCAGATATAGTCACACAATGAGATGGAGGGACAGACAGAGACAGTTTCAATCTGTTGGTTGGACTCTGCATAGGTGAGTGTGTCTGCCAATGGTGGCTCTTGTTATCTGAACAGTTTGCTAATTAATTCTCTTCAGATTGACATTTAATAATATTTATGCTGGTCTAGAGAATATCTCTGATTGTCTTAACAGAGCTACAATTATTATTATTATTATTGTTTATTATTATTATTATTATTATTATTATTATTATTATTATTATTATTATTATTATTATTATTATTATTATTATTATTATTATTTTTTTTTTTTCCCCGAGGTACATAATATGATCCCTCAGGATTGCAAAAATTAGGGGGCGCGTTGTTCTGGAATGGCTAATCTTCACAGATGGATTGGTTGGTTATTCTTATTGTTATTATTATTAATATTATCATTATTATTACGCATTTCCTAAGAGCCACTGGTTAATGACCAAACATCAAGCGATGACGCTGAGCATTTGTGAGAGAAGGACTTGTTCCTCATTCCTATAATTATTAGTAAGCGTCCCGGATTAATGATCGAACCCCTACTGTACGTGTGCGTGACAAAGTGAGCGCTGAAACCAATCGGCCACCGGTGAACGCTTCATTCATTCATTCATTCATTCATTCATTCATTCATTTCATTACCTCTGATTAATCGATGGAGACGATAGTTGAAGAGAATAACTGTGACGATGTTCTTCCACTTGGAACAGACGTTGGCCAGATTCTGCTTCTGTGCCCTTCGAGGTCCCTGGTGGAGTGCCGCTGCCTTCAGGAAGATTGTCTGGAGTAACTTCACCGGAAGTTTGTTCAAGTTCTCCGTTCGATGGTACTCGCCAGGTGGCAGCACATATTTCTGTATCTCTCTGCCAACTGTAAAAACCAAACAGGGACACATATAAAAATCTGCTTTTATCAGCGATAATCAGCCCATAGACTACCTATTTAAGACAGGAATTTTGATTCAGTTATCTGGTCAGTAAATAAGTGAGTAATTATGCCGACATTTAATCAAATTGTAATTTCTAATTTTTATAGCGCCGGTGTCTAATGCACGAGCGTCAACCGATGGCACACCAAGACCAAGACGTAATCAGGTCAATATCCTATATAGATAAGTCCGTTGAGACATGGAAGCGTCTAATGGTGGATGCTTGTTTAAGATGGCGGTTGGTTGACACGTCGCGCACGGAGCTCCGATAAATTCACTAATTTAACGCATCTTCTACTTGATTTACTAACATTGGAGTTGTGGTCTGGATTACGCTTACTACAAAGTCTTCGATTCGCAGGTGACATTTCATAATAAAATCTTTAAAATGTTGAAGAAAGGAGTGAAACTGGACGATGTGATTAAGGCGGTTCAAGACGACAAAGTGGTTGACATCTTGCTTTCTCGGCTGTTCACGCGTCTGCGTCCGTTAATGGAGGAGTTGTTTACGAACTTTGCGAAGGATTTTACGGCCAAGTTGGAATCTTTGATAGAGAAATCTACCACGGAGGCTGTCTTCAAAGCAACCGCCGTCCTGGACCATGAAATCAAAAAGCTCGAACAAGAAACTACGAATCTCAAAACACGTGTGGACGACCTGGAAAACTACACTAGGCTGGATAACCTGATCGTGCATGGCCTACCCGAACTCATGGAGCCGACTCAATCAACCTCACCTCGCTCCGATGAGACCTCTAGGAACCTAATCTTCGACTTATGCCACAATCGACTGGGCCTTGACCTCACAGAGTCAGATATCTCTACTGCTCATCGTATCTTCACTGCTGGCAAAGATAATCCGCGACCGATCCTGGTGAGATTTACATCACGTCGAGCCAGAAACCTAGTCCCCATGGCCAGAAAATCACTTCGATTGAGTTCTTCATCTGCGATGTCTGTACCAGTATACATCAACGAACACCTTACTAAGCACAACTCTCATATCTACTCCCACGCCAGAAAGCTAGTAAGGGAAAAGAAACTTAACTCTACCTGGACCTCTGGAGGGATTACTTACATCCGCCGTACGTCTGCCCTGGAAGACAAAGCACAGCGGATCCGCCTGATGGAAGATCTGATGGAAGACCTGGGATAGAAATCAACGACCTTATCCCAACCTGGATCCATGTACTCCTATTTTTGCATTTCATAATTTGTGTTACACTGCAGTTTGCGGTTTCGTTTTGTTGGTGCCGTTGCGCCTGATGTGATTTAACCTTGGAGTTCCACCAAGACCCTCTTAGTTTAGCTAAACCTCAATTATGCACGCATTTGTTTAATGACTTGTACGTTTGCACAAGATGTGGTGATCAATCCCCTTTAAATGTCTGTTATATTTGTAATGATGAGATACCTGACCGCTCCTTTACGATTTGTATGAACTGCTCAATTACTGTGTTCCCATTTAAC
>JACEVL010001967.1:0-21775 GCA_020284085.1 Aporrectodea caliginosa
GTGAAATATCTGTTATGCGTTATTGATCTATTTTCATGACACGGCTGGATCGCGCCATTAAAAGATAAGAGCGGAAAATCCGTGTTCGAAGCTTTCACGAAGATATGTTCGAGCAGCGGACGAAAACCCGAGAAACTTTGGGTCGATAAAGGAACAGAATTCTACAATAAACACTGAAAAGTCTTTAGGAGTCGAGATATATTCCACCAAAAATGAAGAAAAGTCGTGCGTGGTCGAACGATGGAACAGGATGATGAAAGAGAAGATGTACAAATATTTTTCGGCTAACTCGACGAGAAGATATTATAGACGTTTTAGACGAAATGGTTGCTCGTTACAACAACGCTAGACATTCATCTACAAAAATGACGCCCGGTAAAGCGAGTCCGAAAGCAAACAAACGCGTCGTGTCGATGAATTTATACGGAGGCTTAAACCACGAAACCGTTAAACCAAAATTAACGGTCGGTGATAGAGTAAGAATTGCTAGGAAGAAGAAAACGTTTGAGAAGGGCTATACGCCTCGATGGACAGGGGAAGTATTTACCGTATCGCGAGTTCAATACACGGATCCTCCGACCTATAAGATAACCGATTATAACGGAGAAGAAATTCAGGGCTCATTCTACGAGCAAGAGCTGCAAAAGACTACTCAAAAAATATTTAGGATCGAAAAGTTCATCAGAAGACGCGGAAAGAAATCACTCATAAAGTGGTTAGGATACCCCGACTCGTTTAATTCGTGGGTCGACAACGATGCATTCATAACCTAAAGCTTATATATAGACCAACGACGCCCAGAGACCTACGATATTGTCCCGGCCATCACGCGATGATTGATCGATACTACGAGGATTTCCTCGACGATTACGCGATGAGTCATGGCGCGCGATCTTATCGATACCGCGGGGATTTCCATCAGTTGCAAGATGAGGCGGCGGCGCGCGGGTGGGGCATGGCGTGAAATTATTGGCCACGTGATATGGCAAGAACGTGGTTATTCGCGTGGTTATTGCGGGAACGTGGTTATTCACGTGGTTGTCCGAGACGCCGTACTAAACAACTACTAATCTTACTGAGGGTCGCAATATTGCGTAGCACCGGAGTCTCTTTACAGCCCAGTCAGCCAATCATATCAAGTGGCTCGTTGGATCATGCCAGAGTTGATTTATTTTTGACGACAAGTTATTCTAATACATCCAATAGTGCTTAATATGTCACGATTTCATGTGATAGAATGTATTAAACATTATCTCACTTGTTATGCCTAGTTTCTTTTGCACCTACACCAGACACGTTAGCTAGGTTGTCTGTATCGGCTGGCTTATTATATAGTTTATTTTTGAATCCGCGCGAGGCTTGTGGATTTGGGTTTTGATGATGGATGTCGACGGCCTTTCGAAGTTCTCAAACGATCGGATTTCGAATCGTAACTCGTAGCGAAGCGTTAACTCGAGAAAAGAGGGATTATTTGGATCTTAGTATATAATTATAATTAGTGACATAGAGCATTAGAGCAGTTGAATCACAACACAACAATATATAGGTCTATGCATAATTAGTGGCTGAGAACAGTTGAATATCAACAGTACTTGTTCATTCATTCATTCATTACGAAGTTTTATATAGCGCCCCTTCAAGGTTACTACTCAGAAACGCTCCCGACCCCAGCACGGCTGAAAAGGACAGTTTTGAGGCAAGTATAGAAAGATTCAGAGTGGATTCTGGGATGCAAGCGCAACGTCAAAGGAAGCCCGTTCCAGAGGGATGGGCCAACCACTGAGAAGGCCCGATTCTGCTTAGTAGCTGTGCGGGCAAAGGGACCATGAGCACGCCCCGCTCAGTAGAGCGGAGAGAGCGACGACCCGGAGCACCCAAGGTAGGGCAGCAGAAGTCGCGTAGATAGGCAGGAGCTAGGCATACAAACCTCTACACGCAAGCATCTATCAAAGACATTTCTCAACTGGAACTGTCAACTGGGTAGTGGATACATTATAAAACATCGCTACAAGATCTTGGTCAAGTTCTCTTAATAACGAACTTTTAAAAATCCGCGTCGGTGTTGTTCGAACTCTCATTTCACTGGATTATTTTGCTCATTAATTAATTCATTCATTACGTGAATTTGTATAGCGCCTCTTCGAAGGAACTACTCACAGGCGCTCCCAATCCCAGCGCAGCTAAATAGGACCATTTTAAGTTGAGAGAGGAATGCCTGAGATGGGGTTCTAGGACGGGAGGGAGTGCCAGAGGGAGGCCATTTGAGGTTGAGGGGCCAACCACAGAGAAGACACCGCTCTGCCTGGTGGGGGTGCGAGCAAAAGGGACAGAGAGAAGACCATGTTCTGCCGAGCATTGTTTTAATGCCTAATATGTTCGCGTTCCGATGGCGCCTGCTTTTTGCAAAGGACTTATTTTTCGTCACTGCTGCGGATTTTGTAAGTTTAAAGGTATTTTCTTCGCTTGCCGTCTTGATCTACGTGACTACTTCAGGAGAACCCGTCCTTACTGACATTAGTCAATGCTCGCGAATTCCCGTCAAGCAAGAGTTTAAAATGCAAGTTGCCCACCTAGAACTATTTGGGCTAGGGTCGTTGAGAAGGCTCTGACAACCTCGAAATTCGACCTTCGGACAGCATGAAAGAAGGCTGAACAGTCTGCTGCGCTTCTATGACAAGGCTACGGTCAGGTGAGTTCACAACCAAAAGAAGAACGATCAACACTAACCTCGCTATGGCTAGGCGCCAACCATTTATGACCAAAATAAGCAATCAGATAACTAGTCTAGGCGCGCAGAGCTGAAAAGTCCTCAAAAAAGCGATGCAAGCGGCAAGTCATGTTCATTTTTGGCAACATACTTTTTTAGACTAATTCGACCCTGCTGATTACGAAAATCGCTGTTGCCAGGCTGGATTTTTGACCTGAAGGTCATTTCAAGGTCATAAAAATGAAATCTTGCAAAAATCAGAGAAAAATGGCCAGATCTCAGCCAATAATTGTTGAATTCGGTTAATTATTTCTTGCTTTTTCTCGACTTGATAAGGGCTACGTGTGGTAAGAAACAAGGTTACTCAATATAGGACGATCCAAGGTTATTTTAAGGTCAAAAAGTGCAATTTCGAAGGAAAATCTGGGGAAATGGCCATAACTCAGTCAAATATGTTTCTAGTTGGGTGATTCGCTTACTTTTTTGCTCGGCCCGATAAGAGCTACATTTGAGAATACAGAATACTTAAAGGCTAACATGAGCCAAGGTCAATTCAAGGTCAGAAGGTCAAAATCAGGAGGAAAAGGCCATAACTCAGCCAAATATTGTTCTATTTAGGTGATTCTTTTACCTTTTTGCTCGGGCCGATAGGAACTACATTTACATAGTACTTAAAGGCTAACATGTCCCAAGGTCAATTCAAGTTCAAAAGGTCAATTCAAGGTCAAAAGGTCAAAATCAAGGGTAAAAGGTCATAACTCAGCCAAATATTGTTTTATTTGGTTGATTCTACCTTTTTGCTAGATTTCATTTTTCTGACCTTAAAGTGACCTTGAATGACTCTTAAGGCCAAAAATCCAGCTTGGCAACAGCAGGGTCGAATTAGTGGGAAAAGGATTTTTCCAAAAATGAACATGATTTGCCTCTCAAACAAGATTTTTCATTTTTGCGCCTAGACAGGTTATTGCTTATCCCAATAATGTGCATCATGTACCATGTGAAGAACTTGGCAAAGAACAATAATAAGAACTTTTGTGTTAATATGGGCAGAGACGACAGAAAGTAGTAATTTTTTATGATATTGTCGCAAAACCCGGGGTCTTCTCAGTTCCTCTCCTTTGCCGAGTGGTTCAGAGCTCTCCCAGGATGCTCGAAACCCCGGATCTCAACAAAGGGTTGTCCTTAGTCCGGCTCTCGTGGTATATCGAGAGGCTTGAATAGGTCACCACTCATCAGCGAAACACGCATACACGTAGAACACCGCTTTATTCGTTCTTTACACAGACGATCGACAATGTCACATCTACAGGCAACTTGACATCGAGAGAACTGCTCAGCTGCTTTCCCGTCCTATTGTCGAGCAGGCCCTCTAGCGACTGCTTCTCGGATGGCTGGTCCGTAGATCGACGACAGGTCCTCTTCACCAGTCGAGACTTCTAGGCCGATGCTTCGCTCAAGACTGTCTTTTTCAGACTGACTCTTCCATGGCCAACCTCCACCTTTCATAGCCGAATTTCCCATGAGATGACGTTTAACCCTATGACTCATCACATTTCCCATGAGATGCTGTTTCAAAATGACACCCATGTATAATTTAATGCATCCAAAGTCCTGGCGACCCAAAATCATCATTTCATGGGTGCCGATTTGCCAATCTAGCCCATGGATTTCGGAGGACAGAATCCCCAAAACGACATTGAAGACACAAAACTATTACGAAATCTGGGAAGAGGTCCACTTATTCAAGAAACTATCAATGACGCAGAAAGGTTCTTCTGATATGTCTACAGAGTTAATGCTGATTCTGTTGATGATGCTCGAAGACTGCTACTCTCGAAAACCAGCCAACCTGAATGTCTTCCACCGACAAGTGATGCACTGCAGCAATATTTCAAGCGATTCCACTATCAAGCGACAGTGTGGGAGCAGGCGTGCTGTAGCATGCCTGATCTTTTAGATGCGGAAGCGTATGGTTTGGCAAAAGGACGCCTGTGATTCATCTAAGTTGATTCCAATACTAAGTGACAATAGAATGCGTCCCCTAAGAATGCTTGGACATTGTTTCTTGCAACTGCAAAAAAGAACTAAACCTATGCAAGTCTCGTGTGTGCAAGTGCAGGAAATCAAACTTAACGTGTTGTTCTCTGTGTGGGTGCCAAGCTCATGGTGCAAAAACATGAATTGATCAATCATCATCATTTTTCAGTTAATTCATTGTGCTATACAATTGTAAAAAATGATGTTAATGTTGCTCGGAACACTAAATATTTTACATCATTAAAACTGCATCATAATGGTAGCTGAGATATTATATCGCCTAAATCTATAGAAAACAGCCATAGCTCAGTCAAATGTTGTTTTATTTGGGTGATTCATTTTCCTTGATTCTGACCTTTGACCTTGAAATGACATTGGGTTAACTTTATCGGTCTGAGCAAACAGGCAAAAGAATCACCCAAATGGAACAATATTTGGCAGAGTAATGGCCTTTTACTCATGATATTGACCTTTTGACCTTGAATTGACCTGTTGAACTTGAATAGACTTTGGGACATGTTAGCCTTTAAGTACTATGTAAATGTAGTTCCTATCGGCCCGAGCAAAAAAGGTAAAAGAATCACCTAAATAGAACAATATTTGGCTGATTTATGGCCTTTTCCTCTTGATTTTGACCTTTTGACCTTGAATTGACCTTGGCTCATGTTAGCCTTTAAGTACTCTGTATTCTCAAATGTAGCTCTTATCGGGCCGAGCAAAAAAGTAAGAGAATCACCCAACTAGAAACATATTTGACTGAGTTATGGCCATTTCCCCAGATTTCCTCTGAAATTGCACTTTTTGACCTTAAAATAACCTTGGATCGTCTTATATTGAGTAACCTTGTTTCTTACCACACGTAGCCCTTATCAAGTCGAGAAAAAGCAAGAAATAATTAACCGAATTCAACAATTATTGGCTGAGATCTGGCCATTTTTCTCTGATTTTTGCAAGATTTCATTTTTTATGACCTTGAAATGACCTTCAGGTCAAAAATCCAGCCTGGCAACAGCGATTTTCGTAATCAGCAGGGTCGAATTAGTCTAAAAATGTATGTTGCCAAAAATGAACATGATTTGCTTCTTGCACGAAAATTTCAGTTTTTGCGCCTAGACTAAACACAGCGACGTGACATCAACGAAAATTCCGCCTAGGCACTGGCAGCACAGTGGCCCACCACAACTAAGTTAAGTTAACAACCTGATGACTCATCGATGTCACCTAAGAGAAAATTGATTAGACACGCGTGCCTATGGCCTTTTACTTTTGTTGGGCAAACATTTTCAAACGGCCTTACAACTACCCATTCAGATAAGGAAGTCATGCGTTGCGGCGCTGTGCGAAGTAGGCCTACTTGAAGCGCGTAACATTAAGTGTCTCAAGTCTCTTGACACACACACATGCATACATGCATGCATGCATGCATGCATACATACATACATACATACATACATACATACATACATACATACATACATACATACATACATACATACATACATACATACATACATACATACATACATACATACATACATACATACATACATACATACATACATACATACATACATACATTCATACCATACACATGCATACGTAGCCTACATACACACATACATACATACACGCATGCACACAGTGTATGCGTGAATTTATGATCAGGAGCTTTTTGCACATTGTGCTGCTCTGATTATTCGCTGTAGGCTATATCAAATTGCGATCTGTGAGGAACCTCTGGCAGTCGACTCTGATTAATATTTACCCGCAGCCACTGTCTTCCAACTCGATGCGTTTAATCCAAATAGCATGAAAGCCTCGGGCATTTAACCGTTTAACAAGCTAACCGTTTAACCATTTAACAAGCTAACCGTTCTCAGGACGTTCCATCTTTCACGGCGGAGGACTACCTATCCTCATTCAACACCAAGGTACTTAACATCCGGAAGGACACCGCCGACTCCCCCCCCACCAGCTTATCCTCCTACAGCCTTCACTCTGTCAACTGTGACTCCAGTCACCACTGCTGAATTACGCCGAATTATCCTCGCCTCCCCTCCTAAATCCTGTGAACTTGACTCCGTCCCTACTTCCTTGCTGCAGGAGTTCGTCGATGTCCTTCTTCCGCTCCTCACCGTCCTATGCAACAGCTCCATCCGTGAGGGCGTTCTGCCGGCGTCTGAAAAAAGATCCATCCTGGTACCAGTTCTCAAGTGTGAGGGACTAGACTCAAACAACCCAGTCAACTTTCGACCTATCGCCAATGTCTCGTTCGTGTCGAAGGTCATTGAGAAGATAGTCGCCCTCCAGCTTACATCGTACCTTGAGACTAACAACCTGCTACCAGCGATCCAGTCTGGCTTTCGGAAAGGTCATTCCACCGAGACATTACTTCTTCGTCTCCTTTCCGATGTCTACGGTGCCATCGATCGCTCGCAACTGACACTCTTAGCTCTCTTTGATGTCAGTGCAGCGTTTGACACTGTGGACCATGATATCTTGCTAGAACGGTTGCATTTATCCTTCGGCCTCTCTGGTACACTGCTCCTCTGGCTAAGATCTTTTCTTAGTGAGCGCTCCTTTCGTGTGGTCCATGGGTCCTCTAGGTCCCACTTGGCCCCAGCCCCATATGGTCTCCCTCAGGGCTCCGTTTTGGGTCCCCTTCTCTTCATAATTTATACCTCTGATCTCGCCTCTTTACTCGCCTCACACGCTATGCTGGCCCAGCTGTATGCAGATGACGTTCAGGCCTACCAACACTGCCTCGCCTCTGACGCTGTTGTAACCGTCCGCGCTATGAGTTTGGCCATGGAATCCTTGGGGGCCTGGATGTCGTCCAACCGTCTCCGCCTCAACTCCTCAAAAACTCAATTCATTTGGCTTGGCACCCGCCAGCAGCTGGCTAAGTTAGATATGGCTGCCCTTGCTACCGCCTTTCCTCATTTTGTCTTCTCCTCTGTGGTCCGTGACCTTGGCGTTACTCTGGATCAGGAGCTCACCTTTGCTCCTCACCTTCACTCTCTCAGCCGTGCTTGTTACTATCAACTGCGCCAACTACGCACTATCGCTCGCTCGCTAAGTCCTACCGCTACTGCTACTCTTGTCCATTCTTTTGTCACTATCAGACTTGACTTCTGCTGCTCTCTCTATGTTGGCCTCCCGGCTGCCCGACTGAGCTGTCTGGTTCGCGTCTTACGCTCTGCAGCCCGCCTTATTGGCCGCATACCCAAATTCGACCACATCTCCAGCTATATGCGCGACATTCTTCACTGGCTCCCGCTTAGGCAGCGTATCGAATATAGGGTAGCTGCCTTAGTTTGGCGCTGCCTGCTGGGTCTCGCTCCTGCATACCTTATTGAGCTTTGTAGCCCCACCCTTAGTGTTCGAGGCTCGCGCTCCCTCCGTTCAGCTGAACAGGGTCTTCTTTCTGTCCCTTTTGCTCGTACCTCCACCAGGCAGAGCCGTGCTTTCTCTGTGATCGGCCCCTCGACCTGGAATGGCCTCCCTCTGACACTCCGCTCCCTTCCTAGAACCCTTCTCAGTCATTCCTCTCTCAACTAAAAATGATCTTATTTGGCCGCGCTTGGGTTGGGAGCGCCTCTGAGTAGTTCCCTTGAAGAGGCGCTATATAAATTCTAGTAATGAATGAATGAATTTACGAATGATCTCACATAAAGCAGAATAAGACTACGTCTCTCATAGACCACTTTTGTTGTTGTTACTCTATATTATTTTGGTTGGAATGCATGCATGTCCACAAGACTAAAGAATGAGCTACCAGCTTTCGAACAAACCTCAAGGCGTGAAACAGCTTGCGTTTTGCGGAAGGGATATCTATTGAAATTACACGAATTACTATGCTAACATTTCTGTATCATCTCACAAATTCAACAGGAACAAATCTCTATGACATTAAGAGACTTATCTCATGAGGCAATCCACGTTCTGTTACGGTCACAATTATAAATTACATTTACATTGAAAAATGTAATTATAATAATCAGACTTCGACTAAAGCTCACCTCTTTCAGTTCAGTTACTCACCGTAGCTTGACCGTGATTGGCCGACTAATCGGATTTCTACCTGACTTCTCGAACAGATTATGAGTTCGACTACGAAATCATGTGAATCGACCATCGTATGACATATAATTATTTATTATGCTTTATGTACCTTGCCTTATATATCAATCAATCAATCAATCAAATCTCTTTTATTGAAGCCAAATGAAAACACATAACATTTTTCAACATAAAGTATCAGGATTGGCCGCAAGAGGAGTCCCAAAAGGGATCAAGATCCCGCTAACTAGGGACACCTAGAACAACATTTCAGAAATATGAATTAGCTAAATCCCTGATAAACAGTGCAACATCAAGTTTCGTACAGCAATGCAAATAGTATAGTACATATTACACAGTAAATGATTAACTCAATTCAAAACACTATAGATGAAAATATATAAAAAACAAACCGAAAACCTTAACTAATAGTGAAAAAGGATATCCGGCAGGGTAGGTTATAGCTAATTTCCATTAATCAGGTAGGCATGCAGCATTTTTTTAAAGTGCCGTAGGTGGAGGGCACAACGTATGTGAGAGGGAAGCATATTCCAGGTTGTGGAGCCAACAGATTTTATGGAGAATAAGCGAGTATTGTGTGTGTGCATATATGGGGCGATAAGAGTTAAAGTTTCTGGTGTAGTGAGTATGAACATCGGATCCTAGATGAAAAAATCCCGTAAAACATGCTGGAAGTAAACCATGTTCATAGCGGTACATAAATAGGCCAATCTGTAATGTTCGAATCTGCTCTAGTTTAACCCTCATCCGAACAAGGGGGTCTGGCCAGACCCCTCTGACAATATTTGTTGCATAACTATTTTAAATATTATATTTTCTCAAATCGGTTATATGACTTTGTTGCTATATTGTTGAGCAGCAATTAGCACATTTTAACGACCAAAAAGGTTGAGTGCTTAGGAGACCCTGAAGATAATACCGGCTAAGTCTGTCAAATGTAAGACTAACAGATGACCAGTTTACATCTTCAATGTCGTTGACATTTCGGCACTCAGTGTAATGATCATCTGGATATTGAACAACTCAGAATGGGAGATGAATTAGCGCTTCAAACGGCGCTCTTGAACCAGCTTGCCAGATCTCTCACAGTGCCGTGGATCACTCACTATCAGAGTAAGCAAGCCACAGTCAGAAGCAGTGCAGCGTGCAATCTTGGCCACCAGATATCAGATTGTTACTCAACAGAAACAGGAAGAGGAGGGTACAAAACGACGATGCTACCTGAGTGGCAAGAAGGACAGATAACACAGTACAGATGCCGCACATGCTACAAACCAGTGTGTCTGTCTCACTGTCTGCTGCGCTGTGCACATGTGATCGAAGCAAACAAGAGCAAGACTAACTGGCTTACAATTACAGTATATTCATTGTTTTGTGAGAGATATTTTCTAGAAAATAGTCATGTAGCATTTGAACATAACACCCACCAATCAGTACTAATTTTACTAGACTAAATTAATGGTTTCTTTATTTATTTCTTATTTTATAGATAGATTATCACGGAGTCGATCAAACGTTGACGACAGACTGTGACAAAATACAATTACTGAACATTTAGCTTCAAATTCATCATAGAAATGATTTATATTGCTTGGAGAGACTGATACATTGTTATTTTCTGTTATTCTAATAACATGTTGCAAAACTGGCATATAAAATACACTGTTACCTATGAAGAACCCAAATAAAAAGGGGGGTCTGACCAGACCCCCCGTTGTTCAAATTAAGTTGCATTTTTGCTTGTTCGCATGAGGGTTAAGTAGCTTCAAGTCAGTAAATAGTGGTTCAGAATGAACGCACCTTGGAACTCCCGCAATGATACGAACTGCACGTTTTTGCTATAGAATTAATCTCCGTAGTCTAGAGTCATAAGTAGATGCCCATATCATATTACAATAATTAAGATAGGGGTACACCAAGGAGTAATATAATTTTAGGCGTATGCAGGAGGGCAATAAGTATGCAGTTCGAGTTAGAATACCAATGTTTTTAGCAATTTTGTCAGTAATAGTTTTTATATGTTCCTTCCAGGTCAAATGTTGGTCCACGTGAACACCTAAAAATTTAGTAGAGGTGACTTTGGTAATAGGAATGCCATTGATGGATAATCTTAACGAGTCATCCGAGGGACCCATTTTCCTATGAGATTTGAATAGTATGAAGTTTGTTTTATCTAGGTTAAGGGTTAGTTTATTAGCAGAAAACCAGTCCGCCACTAGAGTAAGCTCTGTATTTATGACCTGAGTAAGGGTTTGCAAAGAACTGTGAGAATAAAAAACGTTGGTGTCGTCTGCAAATAAAATAAAAAACATGATTGGTGATACATTGGGGAGGTCGTTTATATAAATGAGGAACAGTAAAGGGCCGAGGTTAGATCCCTGTGGCACTCCATAGTCAATTGCTCTTAAGTCCGAAAATGCATCATTGCAACAGACGATTTTCAAAATAACTAGTAAACCATTTTAATTGCTCGCCACGTATTCCATAATTTTCTAGTTTTTTAAGGAGAATTTTATGATTTACAGTATCAAAGGCTTTGGCTAAATCGAAAAAGATTCCTATTGAGTATTCGTTATTTTCTATAGCATTTGAAATTTGAATATATGTTATATATATATATATATATATATATTATGTTTTAGGCTATGTATCATGCTTTACGTGTCATGCATTATGTATTATTATAAGGAGCCATAATTAGATTCGATAAAATTAGACTCGGCTCCGAAGTGGCTTCTCAAACGAATCATGATTTTTATTACGATTTCACATAGATCAGGCATCATGGTTTTTTGAGAGTTTTTAGATCAGATTCGAATTACCTTAAACAGTGTTTTTTTCAACAGATAAAGATACGTCGTATTCGAGATGAAAGTTCCTATCTTCGTGGTACTTGCGTTCCTCGTAAATAGCGCTCTGGCGGGTAAGCTGAAGCTACTCCATCCGTCCCAATGCCCATTTTTGCACAGTATACCCCCAGCAGACAACTGCATGATACGCAAAACATTTATTGTTAGAAAGCTGTATACTTATAAACTGTGTTTATTAGATGCCATTACAATAAAGTGCGATTAGGAATTGGTTAATAAAGAATATTATACTTAATTTTCTAATTAACTGTTTACTATTATCTAACATATGATAGTAGCAGTGCTATTTGACATGATACGAATGTACAAGCAAATTGTTGTTTGTTGTGTGTGAGCCAAAACAGGGTACTGCAAAAATGGACTTTCCAGTCCAGATGTCGAAGGATTATAAATACAATAAAGTAGTTGTTTAAAACTTTAAATATTTTTTAATTGCTTGTTAATATGTCAGGCATATTTTCATCCTCTGGCCTGCAACGGAAATTCCTAGGAGACAACTGCACGTTTCAGTGGACCGTAACAGGTACAGTTGCGGATTTCGTTATCTATAACCAGACGACTGACGCTTCTGTAGCTCAGAATCCTCGAGTAATTCTGAACAGAGACAGCAATGGTAACACCATCAGCATGACAATCACCAGGATTGCGCTATGGGATGCTGGTAACTATACCCTATCAATCAATAATGGAGCTGCTTGGGAAAACGACTCCAGTGCTTTGCTCTTTGTATTCGGTGAGTTGAATCTGGTAATCTGCTATCCGAATATTGCATTATTCGATTAAGTGCATAGACATTGGACAATGACAACCCAATGAAATATTACTCTGGATGGATGTTTTATCAGCTCACGTTACAATATTTGCCTCTTTCGTAAACCTACCGTTTGGTGTCTTATTGGTCACATACAGTTTACATATAAAAGAAATAAGAATAACTAATTAACAATTGCTATCAATAAAAATAATATTAGCCTACTAATTAAAAGTAATTATAGCTGATAATTATGAATAACACCGAGAACAACACGCACTTGGCCAAAAGTATCAGTAACGACACCGACGTCAAGGCAATTATAAGAATTTTAAAATCATAATAGTCCAATGGTCTTGCACTTCAATTGAACATGAACCTATGGTGCTTCATGAAGTTGAAAGCCTAATGCCAAGCAAACCATTGATTGCATGTTCGCGCTTCTGCAGCTGATGTATACGGGTTTCGTCACATTGATTATTTAAAATCAGTATTGGCTGACAAAGACCGTTGCTACTTCGTCTCTCTTTGCTTCGTTTCCGCTTGTGATTACCATTCTGTTTGATAATTAATTAGTGTTAATTGGTCCAGTGGTCTTGTATTATTAAGTATGGAGCGTCTCCGATGAGTTTCTCTTGAAAAAGCGACATAAAAATTTGTAATTACGATGACAAGTACAATTACGATTTATCTGTTATTTTAGTCTATGGTTCAGGTTCTTTGAGCCTAACTTTGGGACGAAATCCTCCAACAGAAGGCGACTCAGTCGAACTGACATGCGCATATACGTCTAATTCTCTACCCTTGGCTTATCGACCGGGGGTGGTGTACTCCTGGTCCATGTCTTGGATTGGCACTCTCCAGGTCCTATCCAATGGATCACTGCAAACTCTATATGGCGATATTGTGAGCGGTTGCAGCACCAGGAATAATGGAAGGACGGTGACAATTGCTTCAGTGCAATATAACGACGAATATCAGTATATGAATTGTTATGTAAAAGAAGATGGATCGAATCTGTCATCCTCGAACTACTTCTACTTAAATGTTCAATGTATGTAAACTTAGAGCAACTTGTAAACATTATTTACACATTTGAATCTTAGCTTGTGACCATTTTTACATAGCCGAATCTTAACTACTAACAATTATTTATATTCATGAATCTTAATTTGTAACCATTAATCACATTTCTTACTACGCTTAATTTATTAACAGATAAGCAGCATATGCAATGGTGAAATATTCAAACTTTGCTTTGATATGCTGCGAACGCAAATTTTGATATTAATTTTATCTAGGCCTATGTTACATTTGTCAGTAAAATGTGTTTCCAACCAAGTAAGTGCTTGCAATAAAAACAAGATGAAATTTCGTTATAAGAACGCTACATTTCTTGAGGTCAGCGAATATGACGATTAATAATGCGCTAAGCTCGTTTTCGGAGATGATTTTGGGCTTAGCAGTATGATACTTAACTCAAAATGTGTTCATATTGTTCCAAATATGCCATGGAATAGGAACAAGCAACCAATATTCTGCAATGGCAAAACACGATTGGCAATCATGTAGCAATGTTTTTCTAAATTAATAAACTGTGCAGACATTTGGCACAATCTTATTTTTCGGACATCACAAGATGATTTTTCTAATGCTTAGTAGAGAATAACTTCTGGATTAGAAAAATAAAGTATATTGTTTTTCAGACAAGCCGGTTGTGCTGTCAACAAATCCGCCGTCTAGAAAATTCAACGCACTCGTAGGCGAAAGAGTTCAACTGTCCGTCAATCAAAGGGCATATCCCAGGCTACAAGCGCCCGTGAACAACTGGACTTTCGTCAGCTCGGGCGTAAATGTCCTAGACGTACCAGAGGGCTCAGTTGTCGGCACCTATTCGAGTCCATCTTTGTCATTCCTCCTCCAGTCGGTGGAATACTACGGCAAATACTTCTATAACATGAGCAATGCAATTGGTACAACTATGGTTACTTTCGAGGTTCTTCCTCCAGGTCTGTGTTTGCAAACTTCAACTCATTGCAATTATTCAAAGAAACTTTCCTGTATGTATGCTAGAATGTATGTATCGCATGTATATGTTTGTCATCGTTATTCAAGATTTTCCAGTCTACAGACTTATGCATGTATGCACATTAAGGGGCCTGCGGGTATACCCGTACCCGCAGGTTTACCCGTACCGGACCCATACCCACGGGTCGGATACGGATCCGGTAGGTATTTTACCACCGCCGCCGCCGCCGCCGCCACCACCACCACCACCACCACCACCACCGCCACTACCACCACCACCACACCACCACACCACTAAGGCCGGGTCCACCACGGGTAGGAGCATTACGGGTACGGGTTTACCCGGTTTTACTGGGGTTACATGTAATACTGTGTCTTGCACATTCAAAGACTAACTACAACTGGCGGCATTCTGTGTAAGTACCATATGCCTGAGCTGACCTATGTCCGTGTGCCTTACTGACATTCATTGATAGAATGTTAAAATTACGGTCACAACGTGCCTTGTTTCCACTACCACTACTACCACTACCACCACCACCACCACCACCACCACCACCACCACCACCCACCACCACCACCACCACCACCACCACCACCACCACCACCACCACCACCACCACCACCACCACCACCACCACCACCACCACCACCACCACCACCACCACCACTACTAATAATACTACTACTGCTATTACTACTACTACCACTACTACTACTACTACATCACTACCATTACTATTACTACTACTACTACTACTACTACTACTACTACTACTACTACTACTACTACTACTACTACTACTACTACTTCTACTACTACTACTACTACAACTATAGTACTACCACTACTACTACTACTACTAATACTACTATACACTGCTACTACTACTACTACCACTACTACACAACAACAACTACTACTACTACTACTACTACTACTACTACTACTACTACTACTACTACTACTACTACTACTGCATACTACTACTACTACTACTACTACTACTACTACTACTACTACTACTACTACTACTACTACGGCCTTCATCTTACTACTACTTCTACTACTACTACTACTGCTACTACCGCATTACTACTACTACCACCACCACCACCACCGCCACCACCACCACCACCATCGCCACCACCACCACCACACCACCACCACCACTACTACTACTGCTGCTGCTGCTGCTACTACCGCTACTACTACTACTACCACCACCACCACAACCACCACCTCTGCCAACCCTCCACCACCACCACCACCACCACACCACCACACCACTACCACTACCACCACTCTTATTACTATCATCATCATCATCATCATCATCATCATCATCATCATCATCATCATCATCATCATCAGTATCATCAGCATCAGCATCATCACCACCACATCAACCTATTATTACTATGACTACATGATATCTATTGAGCCTATTGGAATGGTAGGGACTGGGACTATGGGAAGGCGAAATAATAGATGGTATGCAGTGGCGGCGCCGGGGGGTACAGGGGGGCTTGGCCCCCATAACTGCGGCTCAGCCCCCCCAAAAAGTGGGAAATCACTGCAAATCACAGGGAGGAGGGGACAAAATGGAAGGGCTTGGAGTTTTAGCCCCAAACCTGAAATCTTGGCGCCTCCACTGATGGTATAGGTACGGGTATATACCCGCGGGTGCGGGTCGGATCGCGTAGTAATTATGAGTACGGGTCGGTTACGGGTACAGGTAACGTTTCTGGCTTCCGGGTTCGGGTCGGGTACCAAAAACGCTCTACCCGGAGACCTCTAATGTATGTATGTTAGCATGTATGTATGTATATATTTGTCGTTGCTACCCAAGATATTCCTGTCCACAAACTTACTTAATATTACATGAAAGTGTATTGCACTAGGTTGCATTAATATGTGTCACACTTAGCCCATCATAAAAATCAAAAAGCTATGGTATAGATGCTCGAAAAGCAGTCCCGCCAGATGGAATAGAGCTAGAGATGGTGTATCTAAAGTGTCTGGTACCCTGTGCACAGTTACCCGACTAGAGTGCATTTTGTAGTATTCTTTATATGAGGCTTTTGCCCTGAGTCATAAATGATCCCTCGGAAATTAAAAAAGTAAAATAAAAGCTTGAGCGAAGACTTCTGAAAACATCGGTCCTTGTTCCCACTGAAGTCTACAAAAGTGCCTTTAAAACCAAGGTATTGTAGCGCTTAGTGCAAATTAAAGGCGTTGAAAGAGATGTGATGGTTCATGCGGATCACCAGAAATGGCGCCTTAACTTACCGTGCTAATTTACTGATAGGTCTTGCATGAGTAAGGGCGTCGGACTATGGTCTATCGCTAGATTTTAATACTTCCAGTTCTCTTCGCGCCTACAACAACGTTAGCAAAAAAAGATTCGACGCAAATAAAAATATGAGACGATACAACTTAATTGTAGGCTACAGTTTATATCAATAACAAAAAACGTGTATCTATTATATTTGTTAAACAGGGCCTCCAGACACACCGGCAGCATTTCGAGTCCTCTACGCGACTCACTTCAGCATCGCTCTGCAATGGATCTGTATGTGGTCAAACTTTAACAATCGCCCTCAAAACGTCTACACTCTACTGAAAGAAGCCAAGAGCAATATCATAGTAGAAAATTCAACCACATCGTTGGTTGACTGCTATAATTCAACAGGTACTGTCGTCTTTAATTCGAAAGTAAAACCGGCAACGTCTTACGAAGCCAGCGTATTGTCAACGAACGCTTATGGTTCGAGTAGCATTGCTACAATCGGCGTACGATCTGCGGACGTCTTTCGATTTATTGTTTCGTCCGATTCAATTCAAATAAACGGAACAACGGCAATTATTAATTACCGGATCGAAAGGGTAAACATTACGAGTTTCGTGGTTGCTTGTTGTTATGAATATACAGGAGAATGTGTTTACGATTACTACTATTACATTAAAAGCACTATCGGACAAGTCAATATGAACATTGCGGCCTTACCAAAAGGAACAGAATACGTTTTCGATTTCACTCTCTACGTCGGTAACGGTGTTCCCATCGGAAGGTTGAACGGCATAAGAGTTTCCACTGAAAGGGAACCGACGACACCTGGTTAGTCAGTAAAAGCATTTTTAAACTATCCTAGTACGTGTTATTTTTTTCGATATTCCATTGTTTCATCTTCCGCAGGGTATACTTTGTTTGCATGCATGTATGTATGCATGTATAGGCCTACGTGTGAGTACATGTATGCGGGCTGGTATGCATGCATGCATGCATGCATGTATGTGAGTGCTAAGTATGTATGTATATATGTATGTATGCATGTATGTATGTATGTATGTATGTGTGTATGTATGTATGTATGTATATATGCATGCGTGCATGTACGTATGTAGGTTGGTATGTATGTATGTATGTATGTATGCATGCATACAGTATATATGTATGCAAACTATACATGTATGTATATGTGCATGCATGTACTTATGCATTTGAATGAATGTATGTATGCATGTTAGCATGTATGTATGTTAGCATGCATGTATGTAGGCATATATATGTACTGTATGCATGACATTGCATGTATATATGTATGTATGTACGAATGCAATTTGAATGAATGTATGTATGTATGTATGCATGAGTGTATGTATGCATGTATGCATGTTAGCATGTGTGTATGTATGTGTTTATCGTTGCAATGGTGTCCTCTTTTAACTGGTCGAGATACAACTGTACGATTAGGTTAAATAATTCTTTTTAATTTTAGACTTAGCAATCACAAGAATCACTGAATGATTCTTAAACTCGTTGCATGAATTTCAGACGTTCCCACATCAGACTTGGTTCCGGCGGTTATTGCTTTAGCCATAGTGCTGGGCATCGCCGTATTAGCAATAATTGGAATGTTGATAGGAATTTTCATCTGGAAGAGGCGTCACTACATTTCTACGTCTAACCCGGCGAGGGTGAGATACCTTACATTTGTCGATTCATTCATCAATACCAGAGTAATGCATTTTAATACCCGATTTTTGTAGCGCCTCTACAAATGTCTATTCATAAGCGATTCTGTTCGCCCAGTTCTGTCTCTCATCATAGTAATATTTTAGCGTAACAAGACCAATGTTTAATACAGTTGTGGTATGATCATTAACGTACAAATATATGTTCCAAGTGGATATTTTTTATTTAAATAACACCACTAAAATTAGAGTAATTTTTACTGTTACAGTAATCAAATTTAGACGAAATATCCATTTACATTATATAAAGAGAGAAATTTTTAAAGCGTGCAACTTGTTTGGAATGACCTACCATACTACCATCTTGCTCGTGCACCTAAAGAACAATTAGTTAACACGCCGTTTAATCGTTAAGAAGGAATGTTCCCAGATATAATAAAATACAGCCCGTAAAAACAAAGTTTTTACTATATCCATCTACTATCCTATAATGCGTCTTACGAAGCAGTTACCTCTACAAATATATAGTCCGCGTTCATTTTACAACATAGCGTCCGTTTAATGAGGCAGCGCGCCCGTTTCTGTTACGGCCAATGGCAACGCTGGCCAATGGCAACGCTGCGTCTCGGAAAAGAGGATTCCCCGATTCGAAAAGTTGAGTCCCCGATTCTATAAGCTAGCCTTTTTTGGGGGAGCTGAAATTTTGATAGAATGAAGTGTCTGCGAGGGCGAGTCTATCTGCCAAGTTTCAGGACGATTGAATGATTGTAAGTGATCGAATTAGTCGTCGCAAGATTTGACTTTTTAGCCTGTGGCTCAAGATTCCCGCAAGTTAAAGTAGATGGATAATAAAATACAGCCCGCAAAAACAAAGTTTTTTACTATATCCATCTAGTATCCTATAATGGGTCTTATGAAGCAGTTACCTCTACAAATATATAGTCCGCGTTCATTTTACAACATAGCATGCGTTTAATGAGGCAGCGCACCGTTTCTGTTGCGGCCAATGGCAACGCTGGCCAATGGCAACGCTGCGTATCGGAAAAGGGGATTCCCCGATTCGAAAAGTTGAGTCCCCGATTCTATAAGCTAGCCTTTTTGGGAGCTGAAATTTTGATAGAATGAAGTGTCTGCGAGGGCGAGTCTATCTGCCAAGTTTCATGACGATTGAATGATTGTAAGTGATCGAATGAGTCGTCGCAAGATTTGACTTTTTAGCCTGTGGCTCAAACATACAAGATTGCAAGCAAAGCAAGCAAGCAAGCAAGATTTTCGCAAGTTAAACTAGATGGATAATAAAATACAGCCCGTAAAAACAAAGTTTTTTACTATATCCATCTAGTATCCTATAATGGGTCTTACGAAGCAGTTACCTCTACAAATATATAGTCCGCGTTCATTTTACGACATAGCATGCGTTTAATGAGGCAGCGCGCCCGTTTTTGTTGCGGCCAATGGCAACGCTGGCCAATGGCAACGCTGCGTATCGGAAAAGGGGATTCCCCGATTCGAAAAGTTGAGTCCCCGATTCTATAAGCTAGCCTTTTTGGGGAGCTGAAATTTTAATAGAATGAAGTGTCTGCGAGGGCGAGTCTATCTGCCAAGTTTCAGGACGATTGAATGATTGTAAGTGATCGAATTAGTCGTCGCAAGATTTGACTTTTTAGCCTGTGGCTCAAACATTCAAGCAAGCAAGCAAGCAAGCAAGATTTCAGCAAGTTAAACTAGATGGATAATAAAATACAGCCCGTAAAAACAAAGTTTTTTACTATATCCATCTAGTATCCTATAATGCGTCTTACGAAGCAGTTACCTCTACAAATATATAGTCCGCGTTCATTTTACGACATAGCATGCGTTTAATGAGGCAGCGCACCCGTTTCTGTTGCGACCAATGGCAACGCTGGCCAATGGCAACGCTGCGTATCGGAAAGAGGATTCCCCGATTCGAAAAGTTGAGTCCCCGATTCTATAAGCTAGCCTTTTTTGGGGAGCTGAAATTTTGAAAGAATGAAGTGTGTGCGAGGGCGAGTCTATCTGCCAAGTTTCAGGACGATTGAATGATTGTAAGTGATCGAACTAGTCGTCGCAAGATTTGACTTTTTAGCCTGTGGCTCAATCAAGCAAGCAAGCAAGCAAGCAAGCAAGCAAGATTTCCGCAAGGTAAACTAGATGGATAAAAATAAAATACAGCCCGTAAAAAACAAAGTTTTTACTATATCCATCTAGTATCCTATAATGGGTCTTATGAAGCAGTTACCTCTACAAATATATAGTCCGCGTTCATTTTACGACATAGCTTGCGTTTAATGAGGCAGCGCACCCGTTTCTGTTGCGGCCAATGGCAACGCTGGCCAATGGCAACGCTGCGTATCGGAAAAGGGGATTCCCCGATTCGAAAAGTTGAGTCCCCGATTCTATAAGCTTGCCTTGCCTTTTTGGGGGAGCTGAAATTTTGATAGAATGAAGTGTCTGCGAGGGCGAGTCTATCTGCCAAGTTTCAGGACGATTGAATGATTGTAAGTGATCGCAATGAGTCATCGCAAGATTTGACTTTTTAGCCTGTGGCTCAAACATATATTCAAGATTACAAGCAAGCAAGCAAGCAAGCAAGCAAGCAAGCAAGATTTCCGCAAGTTAAACTAGATGGATAAAAAGAGAAGCCCTTCTGTAAAACTTCAGACCTGATTTTTTACGGAACGTTTTTGTGTAGACCTTCTCTTTGTGGTACCGTTTTGTGCATATTCCGGGTTTCCTTTAAAAATGTAATCCTTCTGAGCCTCCCTTAATGTGGATGATGCTTGTTTTAGTTAATTAGTTAAGCCGAGATCTTTTCCTGAGTCTGGCTGGTTTTGCTCATTGCTCGACCGTTTTGTTCGGTGTTAATGGTGGAAGCATGAGTATCGTTGCAATTGTATAGGCCTAGTTGTTCCATTATGTAGCTGTAAATTAGAAAACGCCCGTTAATCAATAGTTCCGAAAGTCTCAATACTCCCTAGACTTAAGAACCAACAATAAACTAAAGAAATGAATGACCACAGAAAGTTGATTTGATAATTGCCTTGTGTTAATACACAAGGCGTCACCCAACACGACCATCTACCAGTTAAAACTTTGGAGATGGACTTAGAACCGACCATACTTGTCACGCCGATTTTGTTTTGACTGGGCGACAGTGAATGAGTTAGTTTGCAGAATTTGGCTTATCTGGGTACTGAATAAATCCGGAGATTACATTTAATCGATATTTGAAATAAGTGGACAAGAATAAAATTGATTTTTCTATTAATCGGAGGGGCGCTATATAAGTCCTCTGAATC
>JACEVL010001968.1:0-15000 GCA_020284085.1 Aporrectodea caliginosa
TATCTATCTATCTATATCTATCTATCTATCTATCTATCTATCTATCTATCTATCTATCTATCTATCTATCTATCTATCTATCTATATCTATCTATCTATCTATCTCATCTATCTATCTATCTATCTATCTATCTATCTATCTATATCATCTATCTATCTATCTATCTATATTCATCTATCTATCTATCTATCTATCTATCTATCTATCTATCTATCATCTATCTATCTATCTATCTATCTATCTATCCATATCTATCTATCTCTATCTATCTATCTATCTATCTATCTATTCATCCATCTATCTATCTATCTATCTATCCATCTATCTATCTATCTATCTATCATCTATCTATCTATTCTATCTATCTATATCTATCTATCTATCTATCTATCTATCTATCTATCTATCTATCTATCTATCTATCTATCATCTATCTATCTATCATTCATCTATCATTCATCTATCCATGTCTTAAGTCACTAACAATGAGACAACACAGATATGTTCACATAGAACAGAAGTGGAACTTGAACAAGGCGCAATATGCATTGCTAGAAACTCAATTGCATAGATACGTGCAAACATATTCAGATACATGCATACAAATATGCATGCACACATACCTACATGCAAACATACGTAAATACATACATACATACATACATACATACATACATACATACATGCATAATATGCATTTATACATACATTCATGCTTGCATACGTACATACATGCAGAGATACCTAAGGCCGTAACATAATATAATATTCGTACGCACATATTTATATATATATATATATATATATATATATATATATATATATATATTTATGCATACACCCATAAACACGCATATATATACATATATATACATACACGCATGCATGCATAGGACTAATATACACACATATGAGTTTACATCCTTCTCCTTCTGCACTACACAGATTGAGAGTCATTAAATTATTATTTTAGTGTCATTTAACAAAGTTCGTATGAAACGAGCTTTTATCACAGTCTTCTCAGTTGAGCGTTACAGCTGGTTCAACGATTATGCTGATTTTTCCGATTATATATATATATATATATATATATATATGTACATGTTTATGTATATATATATGTATATATATATGTATATATATAATTATATATTATATATAGCTACATGTACATTTCTTCTTGACATGAAGTGGTGACTTTATCTGATATGCTGCTTACCTGGGGTTGTGAAAATTCGATACAGTGTCTGAAATGAGAATAGTGCTTTCATTAAAATTGAAGTAACCTTCATATTTAAAAGAATTAGAAGTTGATTATAGTGTAATGGTATGCTTTTAAATTGTGGACAACAGATTGACCACAAAGTTGTCGATTAACTTGAAAGTAAAACTCTGTTTGACTTTCTATTTAAGTCATAGCTGTTAGATATGTTAATTTTGTGACTTAATACCAAGCACATACAACATTCGACACAGTGCACAATTCGTAACATAAATGGCTAGTGACGATTTCCGGACAACACTTATTGTATAGTAAATGAAAGTAGAGGGGTTAGACACAAGGTGCAACAAACTGCCAAGACATTAAATGAACATTATCTATTACAAACACCGCAAAGAGATACTACGACCATCACATTGAAACAGAACATATTTTTACAACTGAGAAATACGGCCATTAATAAGTGACGCCGGATTAAACGTGCAGCACTTTCTTTTCTGTTTGTTGGCGAACATCATAAAGTTGCATCATTATTTTCGTATGAATCTATAACTCGTTACTAGCTACCAAGTAAAATAGTAGCACCTATTGCACCGGTGTATAATGCACACGGCATTAACCGATAACACACCAAAACCAAACCGTATGCAGGTCAGTATTCAGAAGATAAGTCCGTTATACAGACAGGCAGCATATGGTGCTTGGATAAGCAATTTGAACGAGGTATGTTTTCAGCTGAGAACGAAATGACACAAGTTACTGAGCTGAGAGTTTACACATAGAAAGAGAGTTCCAAGAAGTAGATACAGCAGCCGAAACGGCTCGTTCACCGAAAACAGTTCATGATTTTTTGTTAGCGACTTGGGTCGGAAGCACTTCTGAATTGCTGTGTGGCGCTTTTGGTAATCCTCCAATTTAGGTGCCCAAATTATTTTGCATTGGTATCCGTTGAAACTGCAATTTATCTTTTCATCAATCCGACTTTTATTTAGCAGGAATTCTTTTCATCAATCCCACTTGTATTTAAACAAAGAATTATCACGATCAACCCAACTTCTAGTTTCACGGTAAAATATTTTCGTCAAACCAGCTTCCATTTTAGGCAAACAATTATTTTCATCATTCCCGCTTCCATTCATAAAAAATTATTTTCATAAATACGGTTTCAATTTAGGTTAACAATTATTTTCGTAAATGCAGCTTCCATTTACACAATTATTCTTGTCAATCCAGCTTCAGTGTAGGTAAAGCATTTTTATCAATCCTGCTTTCATTTCAATTTGACAATATCAAACATGCCAATGCACACTTATTTCGGCACATAAACTGGAGGATTACCCCGCTTTTATGAATGTTCGATTAAAATGAAAAAATGAAACTGCAATTACAATGTGTGTCCACTTTCATACATAGGCCTACGTTACACAGCATTCACAACCGTTCGGCATTCCTCATTATAAGCAGTTGTCGAAAGGATTAATAGGTGATAAGTAGCTTACATTCGCTTGAGCATACTCACCTTCTGAGCGTTTAGGCTTTCGTCCTTGAGAACAATTCCCGATGACTACCATGCACATGGTAAACAATATTCCAACCAACCCAAATATACAAACCGACAGAAAAATCCAGCAACATCCACACTCGACGTCCTCTACAAATTGTAAGAAACTTTGTATTTCGAATTATTCCTCATTAACTCACTCGCTCTGCTCGCTCACTCACTCACTCACTCACTCACTCACTCACTCACTCATATTTCACTTGATTTAAGTAGATTCTCACTTTATCAGAAAACACATAAGAAATAGGATCGTGTTACCATTCATGCAAGGAATCATTTTCCTTAGCCACGAGAAACGATCATTTAAATTCCGTTTGAATCCGATGTTCCGATTATAGTAGACGAGAAAGACAACTGTTGCAATAATGTTGCCCAGAATATACGCTCCTATAACAATGCACGTTATAAGGACCACTTCTGAGCCTTTGGCAGATGAGACTGAAAAAGAAGATTTCATTTAAAAAAATCGCATTTTACTATCTACAGATTGAATTTTACAGAAATCTTTAGACACTATCAAAAACGATAACAAGATTCAAAAATAATATTATGATTGAGGTAGGCTCTGTTCCTTTTGATTTCTGGGAAAAAGATGTTTCCACGATAGCTCAGGTAGGCCTATAATTCTTACGTCTACCTTAGTTATAGCCTACTTCAAAATCTCATTATTAACGCCAAAGCGATGTTAGCTAATCGCAATGGGAAATATCTGTTCCATGCAAAGTAGCCATGATGTTAATGTGTACTGCTAAACATCAAATAACCTACATTATGCTGACCCTAGACATTGTATGTGTGTTAGTTGAGAAAATTGTGCAGACAAGAAATATTGTGTGCCTTGGAGGGTTAAGACTTCAGAAGAGCAGTGAAATACTCATGCACTTCATTGCAATATATTTTCAAGACATTTGTAAATTCTATTTCACAGTACATGACAATACATTTCTAAATACTTTCCAGATATCTGGATATGCAAAGTACCAGTATGAGCGTTTAAAACAGTTACATTTTAACCTTGGCTGAACTTGAAACACTTCAGCGTAAACTGTGCATATGCCGACTGGCCAATGTTTCTTGAGCGTTCGTAACTATGTGAGCGGTAGACTCAACTCTAGCACTTGACATTTAGAAGGACTTGACTAGTATTAACATCAAAATGTTCCATATATTTGTAGATATTAGATATTTCGAAACTTACAGCATTCTATGATATTTATCTCACTGGTTCCGTTTGAGAAATAATAAACTAGATAGTAACTAATAAAACATTATATTAAGGAAAGTGCGTTGTCAGGCTGACAGTTACACAGTTATAGATTTTATCTTTTGAAAGGCGATTATCATAAGTTCCTCTAACTTGTTAGACAGTTTAAACCCACTAAATTTCTAAATAATATTGTGCGCAGTTCTCCGGAGGCAATCGAGGATTGGCACAGTCCCATAGCCGATGGAACCACCTGCAATCGACGAATTAACTGAACTTATTTGTTCTTAGTGGAAGGCTGCCTTCGTTAGACCCTTCTCGTGCACGGAACACATTTGTCGGTTATCGGTTATCGTGTGGTGCTACTGTCGGGGCGCATGATTTTATGTCGGGGTTTTTCTGTGGTTTATTGGCGCATTGGTCGGGGCGCATTTGTCGGGGCCCTTTTGACGGGTCACCCAGATTTCTAACCCTAGTGCATCATTTCAAGTCAGATTAACGTAAGTTCTTCGTAGTTATCGACACTTTTGTAGGCCTATTATTAGTCCTACGCTTAAACCTGTAATAATACAAAAATAAGAAAGCAACGAAAAACTTTGAGCACAGAATTGCTTTTGCAAAAGGAGGCGGAAGTCACCAGTGATAAAACTGAAGAAATTGCCTATAATACAAATCAGGTTTAAATTTTTCACTTACCTTTTTTATCATAAGCTTATATCAATAATAGGATCTTATATTATACGGAAAAAATATTATTTTAATAATATTTCACCCATTTCGTGACACATTTACACATAAACTTTGCGATCTAGGCCTATCTAGGGTTTGTTTTAAGATAATAAACTTTGCATGCGTTTTTCTCGAAATTGTACTTTAGAGTAGAAAACTTATGAAATTCATATCTCTGAAACCCATCAACATAGAATAATAATTTTTCCAACATTTTCAACAGAAATTATTACTTATCAATTTTAGCACAAAATATGCTGAACTATTTCTTTGGGACAAAAGCCTCCTTTTGCCAGAGCAAGTCACAGATTATCGTGGAGGAATGTAAGGGAGTATTCTAAGAGATTCTGCAAGTTCTATTTCAGAAAAAGCAGAGGATGAAAGACATGGTAGGGCCACTGACAAAGGAAGGTGGAAAGGAAGGTGGAAAGGGAGAAGTTATTGTGGATGATGTGGAATCTGCTGATGTACTCAATAAATAGCAAATAGTTTACTCACAGAGAACTTCAATAGTAGGAGAGCTAGCGCTGCTATTGACCGTAGGAGTGTTAATAGCGTAGTTTGGAGTGGATGGTGGTATCAGTTGTAAATAGACAAAACATGAATATGGCGGAATATCTTGTCGACCAGCTTGGACTGTTATCTGAGAAACAGTTGTATTTTCTGTCGTCGAATCGTAGGAACTGGAAACATTTTGTCCGTACAAATTCTTCCAAACGAAGAACGGTTGTAGTGTCGGAGCTGGTGCCACAGATCCGTTATGGTTTAAAGAACATGTGACGATGACGTTCTCATTTTCCACTACTACGTTTTCTGTAGTGTTATATGTTGCAGTTGGAGAATTTTCTAAAAGTAGACAATAGACCTTAATCATTTTGCGCACTACACGATAGCAATGAACAATTAATTAGCAACAAGATGCTCTATGTTTAAACGTGTATTCAGTTCTGATGATATTTTCACCCTACATTTCTAATAATATTAATTGTAGTAATTGGATGTGAATCTAAAAACAAGGAATTCGTAATTTACTTTTTTCATGGTGATATTATTAAAATCTTGCTAGCTAGCCATCCGTCCGTCCGTTCATCCATATCCTCTATCCATATGTGAATTTTCTTAAATATTTCAGTAAGTATATTATTTATTTAGCCGGTTGCAGAGGAGCCGCCTCCCGTGTACAACATTGTAGGAATGGTTTTTGTATTTAATACAAGATCAATAAGAGTACAGCATTCTTCAACAAATGTTTTACTCGGACTACTGTGCATAAGAGTGCGGATATAAATGTCTCCATAGATGGCGAGTTCTTCACATGATCAGGAAGACTGTTCCATACCGCGCGTGCAGCGACAGAGTAGGAACAGTCGTCAAACCTATAGAAGATCGCAGGATACTTAATTCGCAAATAACGTAAATGAATGAAAGTTTGAAAATAACCTTTTGAACGATGCGCCAAAGCGGAGCCAACTGGATGATCTTACGAAACATTGAGTCCAAGAAATCTTTGGCTCTGCTTGTCATCAGAAAATGCTAGGTTCTTTTTAAATTCACATAATAATTTGAACTCTACTGAAGGCCAATAAAAGCGTTTGGTTGTTCACTAGTCTCTTAGAAGCGTCAAAGTAGAAGTGATAATAGAGTGCTTCATACCTATAACTGTTAGAATGGAGAAGAATTTGTTGGATCCATTTGAACATCTGTAGACACCGGCTTGTTCCATGGTTATATTGAAAACGATTAGGTTGCATGTCTTTCCTCCTGAGTACTCCACTCTATAATGATCAGCGAATTGAGAGTGGATGTTACAACCTGGACTAACGATCGTCAGCTCGTTTGCTTCAATACCGTCTTTTGATAAAAACCAACTACCTATCGGCGCATCAGCAATGTACGTAAGGTTTACTTGCATTCCAATCTCTGCCACTGCGTTTGACGGTCCTTGAGTTACAGTTAACGTTGCCGGTAAATCTGCAATTGAAAATTCATTTTTAACAGTTCGCTTTAAGCATTTAATAGAAATATCAGTCTGACACGGGGTGCAGGGAATTGTTACGGACAATATGCATTAGGAATTTGAATTTGCACAAACATTCTCTGAAGCGTAGGCTACGTCTGCTGGGGCGAACATTGCTGTGGGGATAAAGATGCGACGCCTAGCTGCTCTTTCCTTATCCTTCATTCAGGCTTTATGAATGTCGAATTTCAAGGATATCAGACGCTACTCAACAACTCTAGTCTAAGTGGTTCTATTTCGGCTGCAATGTCATCTTCAGTAATTCGGTGACTTGTTAGTTGCAACGAACATGGCTCTCCTGTGGTCCCTATCTTCTCGAAAGGTTCAGTCTACGCTTCTGGGCAGTGGCTGAGACTGATAATGTTTCTGTTTTCCACTCGATCGCCATGTCACCGATTGGTCGAGCATTATCCGGACGCCGAGTCTTCTACCACCCATGAATGAATGCGTTTCATTGAGGTGTTATCGTGTGCCACAAAGCAGATAGATAGACAGATAGTCATATTGACAAACAGACATTGTGACAGATAGATGGTTGATGGATGGATGGATGGATGGATAGATAGATAAATAGATGGATGGATAGATGGATGTATAAATGGATGGATAGATAGATAGATGCACGAATTGACGGGTATCGCTATGGTCACAAGAAGAGCAGAAAAATGCAGGTCAACTGATGAACAAACATTGTCCGGAATACCAATATTTAGACCACTATCACACTTTGTCTTTCTACCATAATCTAGGAACTCTGAGCACTATTTCTTATTTCAACGTTTTACGGGAACTTCTTTTCTGAGTTCCGCCTCTGCTATTGGTGATTATTTCTAGTTTTCTGAACAGTGTTCGATAAATGACGGGTTTTTACCCTAAATTAAATTTAGCAACGCTTGGGCTAGTAGCGCAGCGCTTTTGTGAGATAAATGCAATAATATTATGTTAAGCCAAATTATTAAGATTCAATGCATAGACCTACACACATTAGCAACTATATTCATGCACATTAAATTATATACTCGCATAATTATGTATTAGCGCCTAAATATTTCGTCAATGTAGGCCTACGATTCTCTTGTATCACATACATGTCTAAGTTTAAAGTTTCTTATTCAGTGTATCTGCTGTCGTCCGACTCTACCAACTGTAATGGAATACCACAAACACACACAACTTACAGAACTGCAGCTTGGCTTTCAGCTCCGTGGACAGACGTCAAATGTTCTAACCAAGGAAGACTGTTCATGTATTTTAATACGTCCACTATATAAATTGATTTCCTGGTAGGTCAGAGTTAAATTATTGTTAAATTCAGAATGATAACACAGTTAATCAGCAATGTCGCATAATTCTCTCACTCGACGTCCAATGGTAACACTGTCCTTAGACTGCCATGGGCATCCTTGATCAGTGGATCTGGGCAACTGACTCTTTCGTTTGGTCAGTAATCATACTAGATTCTGTCGAGTGTGGAACAGATCCAATCCTGGAGATATATATAACGATGCGAATTCATTACGATATTCTGTCTTGGATGAAAACATTTGGACAGCATAGGCGCTCGTGTGTAGATAGAAAAACATTGATAAATTTACCTGTTATTAAAAGAATTAGCCAAACAGTTTCAACTACGACAAAATCGTGTGACTGCATGCTTGTCTTTTTCAAATCCTTGTCTACAATAATCAAAACGCGTCGGGTCTATCGCCTATGTTCAGTTGGCAAACGTAATAATTGATAATCGCAAACAAGTACATTGCTCCTTGCTGTGAAATCGGTTATCAGTCTTCCTTGTGATAAGATACTCTGACTGAAGCGATTGTTAAGAAAAGACTGTCTGTGTCTGCCTCGTCTGGACCTGTAACCGATTCTGACCCTATCTATTTTAGGTGCTGTAGAAATTTTGAGATTTCATGTAGCCTACGATTGCGATTATTGTATGAGCGTTGCTCACTTCTCTCATGCCCCTTTATCGCGATACTTGCATGTTCTTGTTCGAACAACTTTGCTTTTTATACCACCTTATTTTTTAAAGAATCTTGAAAATGCCTCCATTAAATTTTGAATTAACTGAAACTTTTTAGTTACCTATAATTGCTTGGTATTTACTCGCTTAGGCATACATAAATTTATTAGGAAGCGGTATAATGTTGTTGCATGAATATAGACCTAAATAGATGTGCCACGATCCAGTTCGACACTCCTATATTATGTACCAGTCAAGCATAACTGTTACAGTGCTTATACTGAATACATAGCCTATCGTTACAACATTAGTCAGGTTCAATATTTCATATAGTTCAAAGATCCTTTTTTCTTTATATTATGTTTCCTAACAGTCTCTCAATGCATCATTGTTCAGTACAGGAACAGGTATATAGCGTCATGTAACAACATGTTATAAAATGCCTAACTCTACACATTCAACAATTTTTAAAATAAACAATGAAGTTTCAGGGCTGAGGCTAAACTAGACATAGGAACAGGTTAACAATAATTGCAGAGGCACATTCCCATACACACATCTGCAGGCCAGTGTGTAAATGGTAGACACAGGTGTATGTAAGTGCACACACTAGGCTACATTCATAACTCATCGATTTCAGCCATGCACAGAGACTTGTCAACAGTCTGTTAAGTCGAGTGCAATTACACGTGACACCATGGACATTGCTGTATGTGGTTGAAGATAGATCAAGGTGAACAATTTAGTTGATTGTTTTAACTAAGTAAAGGCTACATGAACAGAATAATAAATTATTGTCTTTCATCAAAAGGCACCTTGATGCGAATAGGCAATTCGTTCATTACATTTATGCATAACCAGCCACAATATTTCCTTAGTTATGATGATTATTAAAATAATATAACTTTTTATTCGATTTTCTCACTTTAATGAAAGAATCAAACGAGCCATGTCCATGGTGTTATTGCACTCGACTTAACAGACAGTTGACAAGTCTTCCGTTAGAAAAAAATATTTTCATTCTGTAATAAGACTTTTGAAGCAGATCAACTGTAGAATAATATTATGACTGAATAAAAAGGTCAGAAACCGACATGTGACAGATTTTGACCCCCTGTGTCACACTTGTTTGCTAATCCTAAGACAAGACCAAGATGAAACCCACACAGTAAAAGTACGGTATTAATATAATATCTTTTCTTTATTGAAGCGCCTGACAAACGCACCGCGCTGTACATTTACATGTTATGACAATTAAACAATTCACAAGAACACAAATGACAGAAGACATAACTCTTAACTACTAACATAACAGACAGCCTGCAATACACGGCGCTAATAGCAGCCTACAAAGCATGTCCGCCTACGGAACTCGATCACGTGCCTCACGCTCTCTATGCCAGTGTGTTATCCAATAAGCTATCGGGCCCCAGATAAGGCAAACTAAATTTGTCTACATCATCATACTGATTTTAAATACTATGGCCACATTCAACTACAGTTGTAGCCTACTTTAGTCAACATCAAACTCACGATAAGCGAATGTAAGTAATATTGAGATTATACAACTTGCACAGAGACATTGATAGAGTAAAGTTCACAGTCAAGTGTTACGGTAGGGTTCTCGAGCACTTCGCTTTCGTCAGTAGGCTTATCACCATTTTACTTCCTCTATTTCAAACAAAGGCATATTGAATAACAGGTTCACTTCCTGATTTAATGAATCATATGCGTAGGCCTAATAAAAAACGCAAAGTCAATAGAAGTTTAAAAGTTAATTCACTACACTTAAACATGTATTTAATTTTTACAACTAGCTTAAATATTAACTACTTTCGTTGGATGATACAGTTAGGTCTACAAAAAGGAACTGGACAAAATCTTATATGAACTGCAACAAATTTCTTTCTCACTGCACACTTTGTGCACAGCTGCACATTAGAATTAGCCTTGGGTTAAGGAGTGAATTTGAAGTCAGGTAGTCATTGATCCGAGACAGGACTGCAGGCCCGCCGACAGAAATTCCGGGCCCCTAGGCAGAGCAATCACGGGCCCCTAACTTTTTTTGAACAAACTGAATTTTTTTTTACTTCCACACAAAAATTTCTGATGACCTTTTTTTTTTTTTTGCTTTTCCGTGAAATTGTCAGAAGAAAAATTGTCACAAACCGCATTTTCCGCCCTCCCGGGCCCCTCGTTACGTGTTACGTTCTATTTTATAAGGCTTAACATCATACACTTTGTATATATACATCATAAACTTTGTATATCTTATTATAATATATATCATAAGTTGATTGCGGACCCGGCCCGGGCCCCTAAAAGTCGCCGGGCCCCTGGGTATTTGCCCCCCTGCCCCCCTCTCGGCGGGCCTGCAGAACTGCGTTCGGTTAGTTTAGAGATGAATGCCAGGTTGGAGACAGATCGGTAGTTAGACAGGATTTCTTTATAAAGCGATGGGTTTTTGAGGAGTGGAGTGACCAAATAATGAAGAGGAGTGGGAAATTGCCAGTAGATAAGGAAAGTTTGATATTTTGGCGATGATGAGAACAAGAATAGATACGCTGTGTTTCAGCAAGGAGGTAGGTATAGGGTCGAGTTAGCACTGTAAGTTTGGAAGAGGTTACATATGGAATATTTTAGTCTCTTATGTTGGTTGGAAGACAGAAAATGTTGATCGAGGTGGGAAATGTGGACGCTCATGAATAGAGTAGGAGTACCTGGAGGTGAATCGATTGTGGTTTTGGAAAGCAGTGATTGAATAGAGAGACGGAATGTAGTAATTTTGCTCGAGAAGAAGGAACAAAATATTCTGCCGCTATTGAAGAAGATGGAAGAGAGTTTGGAAGTGGGCTGGAAGAGTTCCGAGGGAGGAGAGAAAGGGATTGGTTTATAGTTGTCCAGAGAAAGCGTGAACTAAAGAAACGGGAGGATGAAGGAGGGCGGTAGACACTGAAGATCGTTAGTATAGTGTTAGGGAGTTTTAGAGTAATTGAAGCACATTCAAACAAGAGAAAACAGTAGCCAGTGAATTGAGGACTGTGGAAGATTCTCGGGTCAAAAAAGCAAAATTGAAAAGGACGCCGGAAGTTAGAAAAGACGATGAGAATTAAGAGCGCGCTGCACGTAGGGGAGACTTGGCACCCTTGATCCTTTTTTTTATTATTCAAATTTAAAAAAAATATAAAATCGCTATCAAGTTTTATTAGATTCCATTTAATAGCAATTATTTTGTTCTATCTAAGTTGCATAAAGTGGTTTTCACAAATACGAAATACGAACATCTACAGGCAAAAAACACAAGGCACCCATAAGGGATCAAGGGTGCCAACTCGTTGGCACCCTTGATCCCACCCATGTGCACCCTTGATCCCCAATGGGCGGCCTTAATCTGTTTGTCTGCAACAGGAAGGAAATGTTGGAAACGATTTTTTTAAATGAAAAAAGTGCAAACGTTACTTTGGATATAATGAAGACAATGCAATTCGCAACATTTTGACAGCCTAAACTTATATATATAATATTTATATAAATGCATTTTTTTTCATCTAATTAGGTCTACAGTCAGAAAGTGTAGGCCAATGGTAATAAGGGAGTCGCGAAGGAGGCAATTGTTGACAGATCATATGTAGCTTTAAAGCATGAAGAAGACTGAAAAAGACTGAAAAAGACTTAAAATTCTTCTTCACTAGCAAAAATTTGCTTTGTCACAAGACTTTTCTTCTTCACTGGTAAAAATTTGATTTGCCACAAAATTGGCTTTACAAACTATCCGGGTTGACTTTCGTTTCTCTTACATAACGTTTCAATGTCATCCGATTAATGCCGCGTCCTCCGTAATTACGCCCCCCAGGTACACAAATTCCGTCACCTGTTGAATTCAACCAAAAGCGGAGTGGATAATTTAAATCAGCATCTGACCAGACTGACGCCACGCAAGAGAAAAACTAACAGATGGCACCTGTAAGCCTCACCACGAGTTCAGGCTTACTTCACTTAAGAATCCCTTCTCAGCCACAACTTATGAGCGACTGCTTTATTCTTAACACTCATCAAGAAGATAGCCTAAATGAACTCATCCACTACATTCTGTTAAGTTCAAATGTACAATTCCAAGTATAGAATAAACAAATCAAAATCAAAATCAAAGCTTTTTTGATTGAAGACGTATCAAGTCACAGAATATTTCAACATGAAATATCAAGATTGGCCACATGAGAAGTCCCAAAATGGTTCACGATCCCGCTAACTAGGGACACCTAGAATAACATTTAAAAAGTCTGAATTAGTGACAGCACAGCCGAAGCCTTGAGAAACATCAAGTCACAAGAACAGGTCTAACAAGTCTCGTACTGTAGAAAGTAAATGATCAACTATATTCCAAACACTATAAAGTAAAAAAGAGAAAGAAAACCCTTAACTAACAGTGAAAAAAGAATTTCCGGCAGGGTGGGTTAGCTAAGTTCCATTAATACCTAAGGCATGCAGTATTTTTTTTAAAGTGCCATACGCAGGGGCTCGAAGTATTGAGAAGGTTGTGGCGGCCATAGTTGTTAAAAAAGGTAAAAACAAAATAAAAAAAGGAAAAAAAGTCCTTTCATTCAAAAAAATAAAAAATGAAAAAAACGTGAAAAAACGGAAAAGAAAATAATTTGACTTTGTTACATCTTGTACTGCATTTTAAAATTAAAACCCTTGTTTACCTAATTTAATTTTAATCAGCAAATAACACACCTTTATTGGTAAACATCAAGTAACATTAATCTACAACAATTATTTTCTTTTTAGAGTTTGGTTTAACAAGAAATTGAGAGATTATAAATACTGAAATCTTCTCAAATTCAAATTGTAGAAATAAGTCCACATAAGTCCATGCTGACATAAACAATTAAAAAGTAAACTTTGCAATTATAGATTCGGCCTATTTTTAACTAAAACTTATACTTACAATTTTGACTTAAATATGAACTTAGGCTATTATGGAGTGAAATCAGTCAGTTTATCAGTCAATCGGAAATACATACACACAAAGACAACATTTTGCATTTTAGATTACTTAGAAAAATTCAAAAAACTTTTCTAAATAATTATTTGTTTCCTGTACTCTGCTAATTATTTATTACTGATGACATTAAATAGTGACGTAAATTTGTTGAATCCTTGAAAGGACAGAGATAACGTATGGGATATCAGACAAAATTAAAATTAAACAAATAGCCTAATAACAGACAGTAAATAAATAAATAAATAGAAAAATAAAAACGGAAAAAACGTGACGAAAATTAAAAAACGAAAAAACGACTTTTTTGTGAAAAAAATAACAACCCAAAAAACGTTTTTACAACTATGGTCGCGGCAACATATTTTCTAGAGAATAAGCGATCATTGGTGTGTGCATCAAAGTTTCTGGTGAAGTGGGAATGAGCATCGGGTCGTAGATGAGTCCTATCATTAAAGCGCCTAACCTATAACATTCTAACAATTCTAACATTCCATTTACATACAAATATAAAACTAAAATAAAATTAAGGAAGGAGTATCCGGAGGTGAATCGATTGTGGCTTTCCCACTGAAACGTAGATGAGTAAGTAGCCTACGTATCCAATGCGTATGACAGTAACATTTTCAAACAAGGTCAACGTTGCTGCAGTTGCGGGTTACATCATCCGGTTATGCTAGACGAAATAAATGAGGAGCCTGAGGAAGATTATGACGGGTGAATGGCAGTAAGTCTATTGGTAGAGGAAGCGACATTTTCTGCCCTGAATCCTAAGATATTCTCAGTTCGCTGTAGTTGGAATTGTACTTATTGTCTGCAATGTATTGCTGCGGTTGAATATTGCAGTTGGTGACGGATAGTTCGCTGTAGACTGATACATGTGCGGTGGTTGGCTGCTGACGGTGAAGATTTGGTGGCGATGAAGATCGAGTGTTGGTCTTGTTATCTCCATTAGTGGCAGACTGATTCTGGAAGTTATAATGCAAAGTGCAATGACTGTAAATTCGTTTCTAGATTATTACACAAGAAAGAAAGAAATAATGAACAAATGAGTGAATGAATGAATGGATGGATGGATGGATGGATGGATGATGGATGGATGGATGGATGGATGGATGGATGGATGGATGGATGGATGGATGGATGGATGGATGGATGGATGGATGGGTGGATGGATGGATGGATGGATGGATGGATGGATGGATGGATGGATAGATGGATGGATGGATGGATGGATGGATGGATGGATGGATGGATGGATGGATGGATGGATGGATGGATGGATGGATGGATGGATGGAT
>JACEVL010001968.1:20000-22343 GCA_020284085.1 Aporrectodea caliginosa
ATGGTCTTTGTTACCACACAGTGGTCGCTAAACAGTCAACAAGCAAAAGACGCAGTGCATAATTGGTAATATAAAATGGCTAGTGACGATTTGCGCACAATACTTATTGTACAGTAACTGAAACTAGAGGAGTTTAAACAAAAGGTCAACAAAATTTAATGCCAAGACATTAAATGGATCTTATCTGTAAAAACACCGCAGAGATAATTATTATAACTAGATCTATCGCATTGAAACAGAAAATACTTTACAGTTGAGAAATACGGCTATTTATAATTATGTGACGCAGGATTACACTTGCAATATTTTTTCCGTTTGTTGACGAGCATCAAATGGAGCTCCTATGTCATTCTCCTCCCTCTGTTCCGAAAACGCCGGAACTTCACTTTATTTGTTAGTGTTTGCCCTGATTTTGGTCGGAAGCACCTCTGAATTGATGCGCGGCCCTTTTTTTATTAATGCTCGATTAAAATTAAAATTGCAATTGCAATTTACAAACTCTGTCCACTTTCTCACATACGCTATACAGCATTCATAAACGTTCGGCATTCCTAATTATAAACAGTTGTCGAAAGAATTAATAGGTGATCAGTAAATTACATTTGTTTTAGTATACGGACCTTCTGAGGGTTTAGGGCTACATCCTGTTGAACAATTCGCGATGACTTCCATTCCAGCGGTAAACGATATTCCAGCCAACACAAATACACAAACTGACAGAGAAATCCAGCCACATCCACATTCGACGTTGTCTACAAAAATTCTAAGCAACTTTGTATCCCGAATTAATTCCCACGAACATTCCTCAGCATTGCGATAGGTAACAGTACATTTTTTTTAGTTTGAGTTTAAGTTTATTGAACCATTTGCATTCAATTCAAAATTACAGTGCATAAACAGCAATCACATTAAACAACTAAATTATTTAAAATATATCTTTCACTGGGCTAAACTTGCAATACAGCGGATTATTCTTAATGCAACTTTCAATGTGTCACAATTTCTTATATCATTCGGTCAAGAAATGGATTCGAAATTATATTCTGTTTGGAACACAAACGCAGGAGAAAGCAAACTCTTTGTAACATGGTGTTTGAGATGGTTCTCAAAGGTCATTTCGTAAGAAAATTCATCGTAGAAAATTCCAATGAATCGTTTCATGATACAACAAACAAATTAAGTGCATTAATAACATTCCTTTGCTTAGACAAATTGAAAGCTGAGGACAAAGAATGTGGCAAAAGAGCAAATCATATTTCAGTTGATTAAAGTAGCCAATCATTGAATTTAGCAGAAACACATTAGAAATAGGCCTACGATCGTGTTACCATTCATACAGGGAAGCATTTTTCGTAGCCATGAGAAACGATCATTTAATTTCTGTTTGAATCCGATGTTCAAATTATAGTAGACGAGAAACACAACTGTTGCAATGATGTTGCCAAAAATATATCCTCCTACGGCAATGCACGTTATAAGGACCACTTCTGATTCTTCGGCCGATGAGACTGAAAAACCAAAATTCAATTTTCAAATAATCGCATTTTACCAACTACAGAGTGAATTTTAACTTAAAATCAAAACATTTAGTAACTTATATGTAAAAGGCTAATTTTTGTCATAATTAAAACTGGTAAGCAATTATAGTTACTCATGTGTCACATGTCTTCGAAAGAAAATCATCAAACATTGTCAAAAAAATAATAGGATTAAAAAATTATAGGACCTATTATGACTGAGGTAGGCTATACTTCTTTTGATTTATGGCAAAGAGATGTTTCCACGATACCCCAGATATAGGCTAATTCTTGCGTCTACCTTAGCTATAGCCTACTTTAAGATATCATTATTAACGTCAAAGCTACGTTAGCTAGTCGCAATGGTGGAACCTCCTACATGTATGCTATTGATAATCTCAACGCGGCTTTCCAAAGTGCCAGAGGCATGTCAAATCGTGGGTGAAAAAATTTTTAAATTCAAAGAGCATAACATATAATGCGTCAATTATATGTAAAACATAAACATGTGAAATGGAGTTCTAAAATGTCGATAAGATGTGTTTTAAGTCTGGATATAATATTATGCAAATCAGATGGAAATGTATGTCGGCAAGAAAGCAGATGTTGGACTCGGCGAAAATGTCATTTTCGTCCTAACCAAGGGTTTGGTCGGAACTGGTTGTCGTATTCTCACGGACAACTTTTCACATCGCCGCACTTGCATTGCTACGGATTAGAAGGTACGGGAACTCTCAGAAAAAAAATCGATTTGGCATGTATTGACTAAGGTAAAGACATGAAAAGAGGAAGCATTCAGTCCTTCCAAACAACGAGCAAGAATATG
>JACEVL010001969.1:0-21664 GCA_020284085.1 Aporrectodea caliginosa
TCAGGCATTGGTCTTCAGCCTTATCGCTATCCAAAAGCATCATAAATATTGCTATTCTGGCCAAATTTAAAACTAAAACCGTTCTAAACCAATAAGCATTTTCAGTTGCTGGACCTGTATTTGTCAAATCCCTCGGGATAAACTAATAATTAATTATTATAGTAAGATATATAAAGTTTAAGAAAAAACAGAATTTAAAATTGTTGTAATTTAATAGAAAATAAGAGAATCTGGTATCATTTCCATTTTCATAATTTATAGCCACAAATGGTTGGAAAAAAGTATTAACCCTTTCGTGTCTGGTGTTTCCATATGGCAACATGCGTAATTAAAGTCATTTTTTTCTTACGCCAAATTTTTTTAAAGAATTTGAACCAGTATCTGCTAAATCAATGTTTGCTAAATGTAATTATTGCCTTTGTAAGTATTATTGTGACCATTATGTTCTAATATATGACCTTGAAGTTAGTGTGGTTTCCATTTTTTCAAATGTAAGTTTTGTTGGTTTAATTAATTTTTAATAATGACTGCAACGAAAGAATAAAAATTTTTTTAGAGAAGGCATAGTTCAGTATTCAACTCTGATATACCATCAAGTTACTGTTTTGTGTAAATTTGCTATTTCAGTTAGTTTTATACCAGTTGCCATTTGGCAACAATGGGAAGTCGTGGATGTATTGAAAAAGGTATTCTGATTTAGCACATTTTAGAAACAGCTGACGGTTGTGTGTTTGAACATAAAATAATAAGTATGATTCAAGGTTGTCTGAAGATCTCACAGTAAAGGACTTAAAATGTTGTATAACCATTTTTGGTAATTAGCACCAATAGTTTTGACTGTATAATGCAGACCGATGGATGCTGATTTGGATAAGAGGGTTTCACGCTGTGGCCGGTCCTTGCATCAGCTGGTAGTTATAGCAGTGTCTTCCTGTTGCTGCAGAACAGAGGCAATCAGTGGATGAGCAGATCATTCCATTCAAAACAGCCTTCGTCAATATTTGCCCAAGACACCGAAACATTGAGGCTTCCAGGTCCTTGCAAGGTGCGTGCTCACAACGGATTTACCCATGACTTCACATTATGCCGGGGCTGTGCACCAGAACTAGCAGCGTCAGAGAGTGTGGGGTTTCAGCCGGCTGTCTTTGTCTTTGTCATCCTATTGTGCAAGACTCTCCCAAAGAATGTGAACCACATCGTGTATTTTGACAACTGGTTCAATTTTCCAGAGCTCCAACTGAGGCGGAAGTAATTGGGATTTCACTCTGTACTCTGTAGGGACTCTTCGTGCAAACGGGCTTTGAGGTTGCAATTTGAAGTCTGAATCCGATTTGCGCAAAGCACGTTGTGGATCTTATGACAACAAGGCTAATGCAAACTCTGGACTTGATGTCATCCGAAGGTATGACAATCGTGCAGTGCAGATCTCAGCGACTCTCATTGGTGTTCATCCTATCAAGATCGTGAAGCACTGGGACAAGAAGGTCAAGCAGTATGTCGAGGTTTAGTGTCCAGCTGCAGTCATAGAGTACACTGCCCACATGGAAAGTTTTGACCTTTTCGACGTGCCCTCTGCAATGTACCACATCGACCACAAAAGTGTAAAGTGGTACCGCAGGATCTTCTACTGTGTTTTGAATGTCGCCTGCATCAATGGCTGGGTCCTTTACAAACATCACTGCTCACAACCTGCAGTTCCTGAAAAATAAAGACTACATCTTCTTGGGTTTGTTTCCCAAGTTTCCCAGTGTCTCATTGTTGCAAACAAGCCTTCGGGATCTGCATCTCTGGTTCGAAAATGAAGCAGTCCATGAAGTGCATATCCAAATACTCGGGGAAAAGAAGGTCAGACAATCAAAAGTCCAAGGGTGAAGAGGAAAGTGACAAGTGCTACACTACCTGAAATACGTTTGGACAATATTGGGCACCTGCCAGTTCATAGACCAGACAAAGGGCATTCTAGGAACTGCGAGAAGTCATTCATCCGCACCATGTGTGCCTAGTGTAATGTCCACCTGTGCCTCACTTCCCAATAGAACTGCTACATAGACTACCTCACCAAGACATAAATTGTCGTGTGGAACAATAGAAATGCAAGATGCAGTCGTTTCTATGTTTCTCATGCAGCTTGACATTTACTACATCACTGTTGCCATATGGCAACTTTTGCCATGCATTCCCAATGTTGCCAAATGGCAACACTAATTATTTTCCCATGCATTCCCAATGTTGCCAAATGGCAACACTAATTAATTTTAATTAGACATAAGTTAATTACAATTTTTTTGTATGTGGCACAACATATTGCACATATCTCTTTAAAAAACACTTCAAATATTTTTTTGTTGTCCAAGAAATAATTCGGACACGAAAGGGAATATTAAAGGGAATACTTTGCGTTTGTGATGCTGCTCATAGCCTGGATGGCAATTATACTCTACTGCGTCCCTTCTCAAATATAATTAGTGGTATTTTAAATTGTCAGTTTTGTCACACATGAATAGTTTTGACTTACACAGAATAAGGTGTCATATACATGTGGATTACTGTAACTTAATTCTAACAACTGGCATCACCAAGTCCAATCTACAGAAGCTCCAGAATATTGACTCTCTTTGGTCAGAGTCATAGCTAAAACATATAATAATATGAACATATAACCCTGTAAAAATCACTGCATTGTTTTCCTCTGCAGCAGATCAATTCTTTCAACTTGTGTCTCATGGTCTAATAAACACTGAACTCTGGCCAAACACATTACTGAAAATCAGGCATTGGTCTTCAGCCTTATCGCTATCCAAAAGCATCATAAATATTGCTATTCTGGCCAAATTTAAAACTAAAACCGTTCTAAACCAATAAGCATTTTCAGTTGCTGGACCTGTATTTGTCAAATCCCTCGGGATAAACTAATAATTAATTATTATAGTAAGATATATAAAGTTTAAGAAAAAACAGAATTTAAAATTGTTGTAATTTAATAGAAAATAAGAGAATCTGGTATCATTTCCATTTTCATAATTTATAGCCACAAATGGTTGGAAAAAAGTATTAAACAGATCTGAGATCACATGTAACATAGAACACTTAGATTTTATATAAAATGACTGACATTCCCAGTCACATTGATTACATGAAGACCTTCCCACGCTGATTGTACATATTTTGAAAATTGAATGCTGAGACACCATGCACATTTAGCAATTCACCAGCTGAATCCAACACCATTTATGTTTTGCATGTGGGTCATTCCACCTCAATTCAACAAGTGGCTCCAGGTCGACCATCTCGGATTTCAATGAAAATTTTACAGAATGTTTATTATGGTATTAGAGGAAATTAGCCAAAATTTTAGATCAATATCTCAAATAGTTTTGAAGATATTGAGTTTCAAAGAGGTATGGAGTGACCTCGTTTTTGCCGTTTTGGAACGCACGTTTAAAATTGTAGTGACTTTCAGAAGCTCATAACTTCATTAATATTGCAGATAATACAATGAAATTTTCAGGATATTTAGTCTTTGTTGTTTAGATGAAATGCTGAAGAAAAGAATGATCAGTGTTGAAAACTGTTAGATTATGACCCATCTGAAAATGGCAAAAAAAACTCGTGCATGATCTGACGATCACACTTTGCAGCCCTGCCATGGCCAATTTGATCTTGTATTACAGAATGTTTTAACAACTCATAATACTAATATACTTTCTCTACAGAAATATGCAGAAATTTTGCATTTATGATGCATGTCTGCTACCATATGGCCTTCCAAAAATGGAAAATTGTATTCCGAAGACCATTTTCAAAGCCAAAGATCATCATGTGGGATAGGTCATGGAGCAATGCAACTTGCATCATTGGAAAGAGCAGCTCAGTGACTGTAAGGTCACCAAAAATGGTGATGGTGTCTCTTCTTGTTAATTTTATACCTTTATTTCAGACGTGGCAGTGTTTCCTGCATTCGCGAGTTTATAATGGGGTCATTTCCATAGCATTATATTGTGAAAAAATCTCTGTAATGAGTCAGTTTACTCAGATTTCAATCTCTACATCTTCCTCAGTTCTTGAAGTTATTTGGTAGATATCTACCACAGTGAGTCATATGAAAGAAAGATATATAAATATATACATACCCAAATAATAAAACGTCTAAATTGGCTTCTGTGCAATATTAACAAATTTATAGATTAAAAACGACAAGTAACACCACCCAGATTCTTGCATATTTAGAAAGAGCACAACAAACTGATCACATGAAAGAAATGTCAGTCCTCTGGCTCATTTCCTGGCCTAGATATGACAGTCCAAACTTGGTGGATCATGTCGTTTTGTCGCGATCCGTTTTTGCTTATGAACTTCAAAAATTAATATCAGCAATGCCAGGGCTGCAAAGTATGATTATCAGACATGCAAATGTTTTTTCTTACCATTTTCAGATTGGTCATAATATCAAAGTTTTCAACACACTGAACATTATTTTCTTCAGCATTTTATGTAATGACAAAGACTAAGTATCTTGAAATTTTAAATTATCCGTCATTCTACATCAAATCAACCAGAAAAATTACAATTTGCGACCACAGATTCTTCTGATAATTTTTGTACATAAACTACATGCAAAATTAGGAATAGCTGTGAATATTTGGGCAAAATATTAAAATTTGGCTGAGACATTAATTTTTGAAGAATAGTGCAACAGTCTTCATGTCCATGTACGTAGCGGAAATACACTGCAGTTCCACTGAATACACAGCAGCTCCACTATCTCAGTGCATTATGCCTGTCATGGACTGTACTTTAGCATAGACTATGTATTGTCATGTTAGAATCTCCATGCTAATATATGATCTATGTTGTGACGTCAGTCCTCCTCGAGACTAGGGATCGGCCATTATGGAACTTGGACATGTCAGCAGTTACTCGCACGTTTGCACTTAAAGAACATACTAAGCTGATATATAATAAAAGTGTTTAATAACATAACCTTACGAGCTTTAATTAGAGACATAACATAACATGGCGTCGTGAACAAAAGTTGAAATTGGCTGAACATTAAAAACATCGACAATGGAAGTTTTCAAACAGCCCATTCCGCTGGACATGAACAGTCTTAACTTGGAGGAGTCGTGGAAAAACTGGAAACAGAAATTCAAGAATTTCATGAAGGCGTCGGGGTCCGACCAAAAGCCAGACGACGTTCAGTTGGCTATCTTTCTTCATATTGTAGGAGACGACGCAATAGCAGTGTATAATACATTCGCTTTCACGGAGGCCGAATCTGAAAAACTCGAGCCAGCGCTCTCCAAATTTGAAGCATATTGTTCGCCTCGCAGAAACGTTGTTTTTGAACGCTACAACTTCTGGAAATCGACTCAGGCACCGGGTGAGTCGATTGATGCATTCGTCACTTCACTACGTCAAAGAGTCAAGTCCTGTGATTTCGGCGCTCAGACCGAAAGCCTGATTCGTGACCGTGTGGTTTTGGGATGCCCGGATGCTCGTCTTCAGGAACGTTTACTGCGCGAGCCAGATCTCGACCTGCAGAAGGCACTTCTAATCTGTCGAGCAGCAGAGTCGACAAAGACACAACTGCAGTCTATCCAAGGTGAGACGAGTTTTACTGCTAGGATAAATAATGTCCGCTCCAATGATAATGCCTGCTCAAAATGTGGAGGTACACATAAACCCAGAGCATGTCCTGCATTTGGAAAAGAGTGCATGAGATGTGGAAAACCAAACCACTTCCAGAAAGTGTGTCGATCCAAAGAACTGGGTCATAAAGAACCTAGTCAGTTCAAAAGTCCTCAGAGATCGAGAAGCAAGGGAAGAGAAATCAAACATAAACCGAAACAAATCCCTACACAGAGAGTGGTTTATTCAGTTGATGATGTTCAGAACTTCTTCGTGGGAGTACTGTCAGTGGGTCAGAGAACTGATGGATGGTGGAAAGAAATGGACATAAACGGTGATATGGTTCAATGTAAACTGGACACCGGTGCTGAAGCAAATGTAATGGCACTGTCTACGCTGAACAGTCTCGCTAAACGTCCAAAAATAAAACCATGTAACACTACACTCACTGCTTATGGTGACAGCAAGATCACTCCAGTGGGACTAGTCTCTGTTACTGCAAAGACCAGTAGTAGAACTGTGGAAGCTGATTTTTTCGTTATTGAACAAGATGCTCCAACTCTCCTTGGTCTGCACAGCTGCGTAGAACTGAACATTGTGCAAAGAATTGATTCTGTGTCAGAGCCACAGAAAGCTTCGAACATACTGGACAGCTATAAAGATGTGTTCACTGGACTAGGAGAGATGCCAGGTACATACCACATCATAATTGATAAGAATATTCCACCAGTTGTTCATTCCCCGAGACGAATTCCACTTGCACTCGAAGAGCGATTAAAGAAAACACTTGGTGAACTGGAGAGTTTGGACGTAATCAAGAAGCAAGATCAACCTACTGATTGGGTCAACAGCTTGCTCGTAGTTGAGAAAAAAGATGGCTCCCTTCGCTTATGTTTGGATCCAAGAGACCTTAACAGAGCCATTAAACGAGAACACTATCGCATCCCTACTTGTGAGGATGTCATAGCTAAACTGTCTGGAAAGTCTGTCTTCACTGTTATTGACATGAAGGATGGATTTTGGCAGATCAAGCTCGATGAATCGAGTAGCCGCTTGTGCACCTTTAACACTCCATTTGGTCGTTATTCAATGAAACGCATGCCGTTTGGAATCTGTTCTGCACCTGAAATCTTCCAGAAGAGAAGCAATGAACTATTTGGTGACATTCCAGGCGTGAGCATTGTGTTTGATGACCTCATCATAGCTGCAGTTGATGACTCTGAACACGATCGAATCCTAAAACAAGTTTTGGATCGAGCACAGCAAAATGGAGTGAAGTTCAACCGAAAGAAAATACAGTACAAGGTTGAGCAAGTCAAATATTTGGGTCACATTTTGTCTAGTACTGGTGTACGTCCAGATGAGGTTAAAGTTCAGGCAATACTCAACATGCCATCTCCAACCAACCAGAAAGAGTTGCAAAGATTCTTGGGAATGGTAACGTACTTGTCAAAGTTTATACCAAACTTCTCCTCCCACACAGACATACTACGGCAGATACTAAAGAAAGACATAGCATGGCATTGGTCAGACCAACATGAAAATGCTCTGCAAGTCATCAAGAAATTGATCAGCGAAGCCGCAACGTTGAAGTATTATGATCCAAACAAAGTCTTAATGATACAAACTGATGCATCTTCCTCAGGCCTTGGGTCGTGTCTACTGCAAGATGGACAGCCAATAGCCTATGCATCCAGATCTCTAACAGCTGCAGAGAAAAATTATGCACAAATAGAGAAAGAACTGCTTGCTATCGTGTTTGCGTGTGAGAAATTTTCGCATTACGTTTATGGCAGAAAGACAGTTGTCCAGTCAGATCACAAGCCACTTGAAGCAATTTTCAGAAAGCCAATATGTGATACATCACCTAGGCTTCAAAGAATGTTACTCAGACTGTTGAAATTTCAGATCACAATTGAATATTTACCTGGAAGTAAAATGCTGATTGCAGATGCCTTGTCCCGAGCATATATTACAGGTCACAAGGAAATTCCAGATGAACTGACAGAAGATCTTGAGGTTCTTGTACATGCATTGATCAGCAATTTTCCAGCCAGCCCACAACGTCTGGAAGAATTTCGCAAGGAGACTTTGAACGATGTCGTTTTAGTCCGTCTACGAGATCTGGTTCAGGAAGGGTTCCCTGAAGCTAAAGCAGATCTACCAGTTGAGTTGAAACAATACCAGAAACTGGCTGCAGACATTTATGAACTTGAGGGACTATTGTTTGTGCATGGAAAGCTGATAGTTCCACAGACAATGCGTCTTGAAATGCTGACTTTGCTGCACGAAGGACACCTTGGCATAGAAAAATGCAAGGGTCTTGCACGTTCATGTTTCTTTTGGCCAGGACTGTCAAAAGACATTGAGCAATTTGTTGGTAAATGTACCACCTGCAATTCATTCTGCAGACAGCAACAGCAAGAACCATTAATTCCTCATCCAGTACCTGAGCGACCTTGGGAAAAAGTTGCTGCAGATATCTTCCAGCTTTTCGGAAACGATTACTTACTGGTGGTCGATTATTTCTCAAAATACCCGGAAATTTGTCTGCTTCAAGGAAAAACAGCTAATTCACTGATACCACACTTGAAGTCAGTGTTTGCTCGCCATGGAATACCGTGCGAGATGGTGGCAGATAACATGCCCTTTGCAAGTGCAGCAATGCAAAAATTTGCAGCATCGTGGAACTTTAAGATAACGACTACAAGCCCACGTTATGCTCAGTCAAATGGGATGGCAGAAAGGGCCATACAGACTGTGAAGACACTTTTGAAGAAGGCAGAGAAAGATGGTTCCGATCCATACATAGCACTGTTGCAGTACAGAAATGCACCAGTCTCAGGTTTGCAACATAGTCCTGCTGAACTGCTCATGAGTCGCCTTTTACGGTCAAAGCTTCCAGTTATGCCCTCTCGTCTACAGCCGATGACAAGGAATGCCGCACCAGAACTAAAGAAACGTCAATCAAATCAAAAGAAATTTTATGATAGACATGCGAAATCACTTGTACCTTTGGACAATGGTGATACCATTCGTGTGAATCGAAATGGTATCTGGCACTCTGGCGTGGTTCTGGATAAACACATAACTCCTCGCAGCTACATCATAAAGACCGAAGATGGGTCAACCCTTCGTCGTAATCGTCGTCACTTGGTTCACACTGATGAACCATCTCCAGACTGTCGGCCCTTCGTCGAGGATGAAACTCATTCAGACTGTCAGCCCTTCGTCGAGGATGAAACTCATTCAGACTACAGAACTGACAACAGAACTCCAGTTGGCATGCCTCCAAAGGACTCTACTCCAGTGGTCATGCCTCCAAAGGACTGTAATCCGGTTGTCATGCCTACAGTGGACTCCATGCCAGTCATCTCATCTCCACCCGTTAAGAGTTGCTTACGGACAACTCGTTCAGGACGATTCGTCAAACCACCTGTTAGGTTTAGGGACTTCATCACTTAAGAAGGAAGGTGTCATGGACTGTACTTTAGCATAGACTATGTATTGTCATGTTAGAATCTCCATGCTAATATATGATCTATGTTGTGACGTCAGTCCTCCTCGAGACTAGGGATCGGCCATTGTGGAACTTGGACATGTCAGCAGTTACTCGCACGTTTGCACTTAAAGAACATACTAAGCTGATATATAATAAAAGTGTTTAATAACATAACCTTACGAGCTTTAATTAGAGACATAACATAACAATGCCTATCACTCTTGTTCTCAAAGTTTCATTCACTATAATTAGAAGATTTCTTGCATATTTCACTTCATCTACATGTTAGAGCACACATACACACACCTGCTCTAAAGTGGGACAGCCGAGACCTACTTCATCCCCGTCTACGTCACAGTGTTGTTATGTGTTGCGTGTTCATCAATCTAGCTTCTATTGAATCAAAAACTTAGCTTCATCAACCAGCTTCCATTCTAACTTGACCATATGAAATAATTTACAAACCTAAACTACAGGATTACCTAAGAATGCTACACTGCGAAATTAATGCTTAATTGTGCGACGTTACGTGAATTATTTACGCATGTAGACCAAAGAGTTATAGAAAACAAGTTACATCAAATGTTGCATGACAATAATAATAATAAGGGCGATCCTTTTTGGTGGAAATCTGATTGCACTTACCAAGGATGGCGGGGGCCTGAGGCCCATAGCCGTGGGGTATGTTTGGCGAAGGTTGGTCGCAAAATGCGCCAACAAATACGCCCTGTCGAGGCTCTCGGGCTTCTTCGCCCCGCTCCAACTGGGTATAGGTGTTCCAGGGGGATGCGAAGCTGCCATCCACTCTACCAGACGCTTTGTCGCGGGCATGCCGCGCGATCATGTGGTTGTTAAGCTTGACTTTGCCAACGCATTTAACAGCCTGCGCCGCGACACAATGCTGGAATCACTCTTCACAGCAATACCGGAACTATACCAGTTCGTCCATCAATGCTACGCAGCCCCCTCAGTCCTCAAATTTGGCCATCATTTGGTGTCGTCCCAGATGGGTCCCCAACAGGGTGACCCTCTTGGCCCTCTTCTCTTCTGCCTCCCCCTCCAACCTGCCTTGCAGTCACTTAAATCTGACCTCCGCATTGGTTTTTTAGATGACCTTACACTGGGAGGTGACCCATCGGCGGTGGCGCAGGATATCCAATATATATCCACTTTGGAGACTTCTTTGGGCCTGCGTCTGAACCGCCAGAAATGCGAAATCCTTATGTCGGAGGCCGCACACTCACTGGATCCTCGCTGGTCAGACTTTAGCCGGCGGGACCCTGACTCACTCACTCTGCTCGGGGCGCCACTCTTTAGAGGGGCAGCGCTGGATGCCTCTCTTTCCCAACACTGTGACGACCTACAAAGGGCTTTTACAAAACTCGGCCAGCTTCCTTCCCAGAACGCCCTCACTCTTCTTAGGTCCTCCTTCGGCTCCTCGAAGTTAGGTTACCTACTTCGTTGTTCCCCGTGCGCTGACCATCGGGCCCTGCAATCGCTTGACTCGATCATGCGTACCGGGCTTGAACTTATAGTCAACACCTCATTTAATGACATCCAATGGCTACAGGCAACGCTGCCGGTGAGAGATGGCGGCCTTGGTCTTCGTAGAGTTGTTTCGCTTGCTTCTTCTGCCTATTTGGCTTCAGCTGCAGCAACTCTTGAGCTCCAAATGGCCATCCTCGGCGGCAGCGCATTGGTACCCGATGTCGTCTTCGACGACCTGCTTTTGTCGCGCCAACAAACATTGCCCACTGTCATGTCACCGTTGCCCACTAGGCAAAACATCTGGGATCGCCCGCTGATCGAGATGGATAAGACCAGAATCCATCTCTGGCCGGGATACGATAACCCGGTCGACCAGGCCAGGCTGACTGCCATCTGCAGCCCCCATTCAGGCGACTGGCTGGCGGCACTTCCGATTCCATCATGTGGACTCACTTTGGATAACGAGGCCGTTCGCATTGCGGTTGGCCTTCGTTTGGGACTTGACATCTGCAGCCCCCACACCTGCCGATGCGGAGCCCTGGTTGGTTCTAACGGACACCACGGCTTCGTTTGCAAGCAGGCATGTGGACGCTCCTTGCGCCACTTCACCATCAATGATATCATCTGGCGCGCCCTATCGAGGGCCGATGTCCCCTGCACCAAGGAACCGGTCGGCCTGTTTAGGTCGGACGGTAAACGTCCGGATGGCGCCACTTTAATCCCCTGGTCGGAGGGTAGATACTTGGCATGGGACGCCACGGTGGTCCACTCGTGCGCTCTCTCGTATGTCACCCACCCCGCCGGGTCCAGGGGGCCCGCCTCAGCACAGGCGGCTGAACGTAAAGACCTAAAATATCAGGGACTGCCCCCGACCCACAAATTCCAGGCGTTGGCCTTTGAGACCTTGGGCCCTATCAATCTCTCAGGTGCAGAATTCATCAGCAGTATAGGTAGTCGCCTATCCATCATCAGTGGCGACCGCCGTGAGGCGTCGTTTCTTTTTCAGCGTCTATCTGTCTGCATACAACGCTACAACTCTGTCACTTTTAACGGGACCTTTCCAGCGACTCCAGACGACGAGGCTTGATTTTCCAGACACTGTCCCCTGCTCCTAAATCAGTTTTTTCCAAATCCTGAGGGATCATTGATACCTCGGGTAAAAAAAAATAATAATAATAATAATAATAATAATAATAATAATAATAATAATAATAATAATAATAATAATAATAATAATAATAATAATAATAATAATATTAATAAATAATAATAATAATAATAATAATAATAATAATAATAATAATAATGCCGACAATTTCTATGGCGTCGTAACACAGCACATGCCGTTACAAGGGCGCCTTGACAAACAACAGCACACAGTCAGTCAGAGATACGCCTTGGAAAAAAGATAAGACTTGAGTCTTGACTTGAATATAACTCGTTGACTCAGTTGAGTCTTTCAAGTCAAGACTCAACTGAGTCGGCTGAACGGATCGTGGGAGGCAGACTGTTCCAGCAGCTGGGGCCAGCCGTTGAAAAAGCGCGTTCCCCGAAGCGTGTCTTCGTTCTCCGCACATACAGATCACCCTTCACGCTCGATCTCAGCGCCAGTCCAGACAAGTGGTCTGATGTTCGTCTGAATGACTTTCCAGCCATCGTCTATGGGGGAAATTTATAAACATTAAGATCAAACCACAATTATAATTATTAGTAACTCTCTCGTTGACTTAGCTGCCGTTAATTAAATGCGTTTGTCCGCTATATTATATGCACAGAGTAATTGAATCTAACCTGGTTTGGCATTAAAGTTGAATTTCTCCATAATTCGGTTAAACTGTCATCAGCACAAAATGGCTACGATTAAAATATTTCGCTACAATGAGAACTAAGCTGGAATTTTAGAGAGTATAATTATCCTGTCATCTAGCGAATAAATGTTAACGCGCCACAGCAAAAGAGCTTTTAGGCTTATAAAAATTCAGCCCCGATCCTTTAGCGGAACCCCAGTACTACATTCACGCCAATCGCGTTATTGGCTAAAGACTGTCACGTGAACTTGCTCACTTCCCTTGGAATTTTGAAATGGTGGATATCTTATAACTTTGAAAATAATGGCTGTCATCATTCAGGATAATCTCACTCACAGCCCATAGAGACCACCTCACAGCAACTTGCACCTCCTCTTTTTATGCTATTAGAAAACTTAAAACCCATGGCCTGTCTTCCTCATCCATCCATAATGTAACCAAGGCCACTACCGTTGCTAAACTTCTATATGCCTCCCCATCCTCGTGGGGTCTTACCCTGGCTTCCGATAAAGATCTAATTGGACCGAGAAAAGGCGAGAAGGACCGGAAACGCTTATAATGTTAGAGATAGCACTGACCTGTGTCGGGAGCGCCTCTTAATCTCTGTGGAGGCGACATCCTTCGCAGATGGCCAGTGTTCGTAAAGCATCAACGGAATAGAACGGTCAGCACCAATGCAAAGACTCTCCTCGTCTTTCCAGATGGAGTTTGGACACTCTCCACATAGCTACCTAGCATCTCTTACAAAAGGCTTCAATAAGAATCGTCAGAATGCCGTACAATATATAATCAGAAATGACAGCGAATGAAACTATGGAGTCAAACCACGCATGTGACTAATTTATTTATAGGAGATAGAACAATAGAGAAGAACGCGGCCATACTTGAGGTGCGCATACGTACCATGTCGACTGTTTGACTGTCTTCTCCCCACTTACTTCTCCGTGTCTGTTTGACCTTTTGGTTGTTCGTCTTGAACCTGTTTTTCTCAGCAACGGATTATAATGATCAAATACAATACAATAAGTTAATGCGCTATGATGAGCCAGCTCTCCACTAGTCGGATCACTTCTTTTTACAAGACAGTATTATGTAAATGTCACAAATAGCAATTTCATAAAATTTTAATATGGATATTATTGGTAATTTATATACGCCTAGATATCTGTTTTGCGGCAGCAAGTTAAAATGTATTCGCTAGATGACAGGATATACTTTCTAAAACTTCAGCTTACTTCTTATTGTAGCGAAACAATTTAATCGTCGCCATTTTGTGCTGATGACAGTTTAATCAGAATATGGAGAAATTCGACTTTAATGCGAAACCTGGTTAGATTCTATAAATCTGTGCATGCAATTTAGTGGACTAACACACATTTTAATCAACGGCATCTAAGTTAATGAGAGAGTTGCTAATATAATCTTGGTTTGAATGTATGTTTATGTGGTTAAAGTGAACATCGCCTCGGTCGCCAATATGACCCAGATAAACAATATGGCCGCCCCAGATTCGGAAAGAATAGAGCGCTCTACCTACGTACAAACAGCCTAATATTTCCGCGAAAGCAAGTAAGTAAGCAAGCGTGTGAGTGTCCATTACCTCTCATTAACCCTCAGGCTACCAAGGGGGGTGGTTGCCACCCCCCTAGGTTTTTATGCATAAAATTTTTTCCCGTGTGGAATAAAAATTTTGAAAATTAGGTAGCTGTAGCAGATTCATTGGCGCACATTTTGAGGTAAACATTATGGTGGTAGTCCACGCCATTCAAAAGTTATACCCAATATACCCGAGGCACCAGGGGGGGTGGATACCACCCCCCCTAGATTTTTGACTATATCTTATCCGTCATTTAATATTAAGAGACACAAATTATACCATTCTATAGAGGGAATGTGGGGCTTCATTTGCATACTTAAATGTTTGTCTTTTGAAAACCGGAAGTGATCAAAATAAATAATAATACCCGTAATATGCGTGAAAAATGGCTGAATGGAAGGACTCCCCTTAGTTTTTGTCTGTAGCGTATTCAGTTTTCTTCCCAGAAGAGAAACAAATATACCATTCTTTAGAGGGAATGTAGGGCTTCATTTGCATACTTACAGGTTTGTCTTTTAAAAACCGGAAGTGATGAAAATAAATAATAATACGCGTAATCTGTGTGAAAATGTCTGTATGCAGCATCACAACGTAAACCAATATATATGTATGGATAATGTGGCGGTTTTTAGGGGTTGCCCTCCCCGGGAGTTGGACTGGCCTCCCTTTGGTGTCCATGGTTTTCGGACAGGGTGGTATTGCCTCTCCTTGCCTGCTTTGACACTGTGTCTATGTGTGTTTGTCTTCTGCTTTGTCACTGTGTTAATATGTGTGGGTCCTGTTTGGCTGTCCCCTTCCCCGTCCGGCTCTTGCACATTTGCCCGTCGGCTCTTGCACATTTGCCCGGCGGCTCTTGCACATTTGCCCGTCGGCTCTTGCACATTTGCCCGGCGGCTCTTGCACATTTGCCCGTCGGCTCTTGCACATTTGCCCACCGGCTCTTGCACATTTGCCCGGCGGCTCTTGCACATTTGCCCACCGGCTCTTGCACATTTGCCCGGCCCGAGGTAACCCCCCCGCCTTAATAGTATAAATAGAGAACTCTCTTGTGTAGAGAGTACGATGCATCTGACTTTGCGACTGACGTGTGCTCTGGCTGTGGTGATTGATTCCTGTCTACCGTTGCGTGTCTGTGTGACAGTGGTAGAGTGGGCCGACGATTTGGCAGAATATACGGGTTCAAAACCTAGTGACTTGACTTCCTTCGGTTGATCTGAGCACGTCGTCGGCGGCGATTGTCGTAAGTCGTCTGCAATACTCCAGACGCCGAACCTGCGCTCTTTCGAGCGACACGCGAGACTATTTGCCTCCTGCGCAGCAACCTCTGCCTCCGCCACACGAAGAAGAGGGCCTCAGAGGGAGAGAAGGGGTTGTCCGCGACACTGGTACCAGAAGAAGTGGAGTTCGAGTCTTCCGCCAGCCGACGACGCTAGAATCAACCGATGATGTTCCGGGAAGAAGACGACGACGACGACGATACGATTGCCTACCCGATGCCGAGTCAAGTCCGAACGCCTGCCGATATTTCTACGCCAGCTGCGAGACGAATGGCCGCGATCGGGACGAAACCGGACAGCAGCCGTTTCCTGGAAGATCTCTCCTTCCCGACGCCGAGTCAAGTCCGAACGCCTGCCGAGACGTCGACGCCAGCCGCGAGGAGAGCAACGATGGAGATGCCGTCGGACCGAATCCGTGTGCTGTCCGAAGTCAACTTCGACGACCCAGAGCCGGTGAGATCGAGCCTCCGAGAAAAGATGGGCGAACCGAGAGATGAAAAGATGAATTTGAGACCGAGCTTCCGCGAAGACCGGGAAGAAGGGATGACCGTGAAACCGGAGAGAACGAGCATCCGAGGAAAGACGGGCGAATGGACGACGGAAAAGATGAAATTGAAATCGGATGGCCGCGTAAAGACCGAAGAGATTGAAAGACCGGGCGCGCCGATGAATTCTACGACGAATCTACTGGAAAGTGTCGGTGGTTTGCTGCGTAATCGGCCGACGCCGATGAAACCAGGCAAGTTTGATGGGACAGGTTCGTTGGAGTCGTTCCTGGTGCAGTTCGAGGTTTGCGCGAGGCATAACCAGTGGACGGCCGCAGACCGAGTCGACTACCTACGATGTTCGCTTGAGAAGGCCGCAACGCAGCTGCTTTGGGACTTCGGCGCTCAACCGAGCGTGAGCTACGAAGAATTGGTCGAACGCCTTCGCCAAAGATACGGGACGGAAGGCCAAGCAGAAACTTTCCGTGCTCAGCTGTACTACCGACGCCAACGACCGGAAGAAAACCTGAGTGATCTGCTGCATGAGATCCGACGGCTGGTTGTCCTAGCCTACCCGGTGCCTTCCAACGAGACGACGCAGATCATCGCGAAGGACTCCTTCTTGGAAGCGATGAGAGACCGAGAACTTTCGCTCAAAGTACGCGAGCGAGAGCCGAAAACTCTTGATGAAGCCTACCGGACGGCGCTTCGCCTGGAAGCCTACCAGCGAGCGACCGACCCCGACGACCGGAGAAGACAGCCGAACAGAGTTCGTGGAGCCCAGGAAACCGACGTGAACCCCCAGTTGCAGACGCAGCTGGACCGGTTTCTGGCTACGCAGATGGAGGAGCAGCGACGATTCCAGCGAGAGATTGAGCAACGAATCGACCGTCAACTCCGCGAGATCCGCCGAGGAACTTCGATGAACGATGGACCGGGTCGAGACGCTCGACCCGATGAACAACCTACGACGCCATCGGGGAACACGCGACGATCGGTGACTTGCTACAACTGTGGACGAGCAGGTCACATCTCGCGTAACTGCCGCCAAGCACGCCGCTTCCGGAACCGACCGAACGACGACGCACCGGCCGATGATGAACGAGCTACGATGCCACCGGACCCGGTGGCCAGAAACAACACGACACGCCCGAGTCTGCCGGACCGAGCAAGCAAGAACGCTATCTACATTCGAGGGACGATTCACGGACGATCGCAGCTGTGCCTGGTCGACACTGGATCGGAGGTCAGCCTGGTGCCTTCATCTATCGTCGATGGGTTAGAGCTTCGTTCTTGCAATCGCTTTTTGATGGCTGCTAATTGCACTTCTATACGCGTTCTTGGGGAGGTCCAGGTGCCCATTAAGATAGCGGGTGGTTTACAGGTCCATACTTCATTTTTAGTGTCAGACCAAATTGCTGAGCCCATGCTTGGGATGGACTGGTTAAGGGAGCATCGCTGTCGCTTAAGTTTTGGGACTGGGGCCTTGTATATTGACCGTAAACGTATCTCCCTGGTGAGAGGTAATGGGTCAATGTGGTGCCGGCGCGTTATCGTTGCCGAGGAGGTAATAGTGTCCCCTAGGTGCCAGAGCGATGTCCCGGTTAAAACTTTGTATGGGGATCTGACTACTGTAGCGCCTGCTTGGATGACTGAGGCTCAAGAGATTCAGCCTGGTGTACATCTTGCCCGTGTAGTGGTCGATGATCACGCGGACAACCGCGTTAGAATTGTGAATTTAAGTGAGCACGAGATTCGCTTGACTAAGGACCAGATGCTAGGAGGGTTGCATCCGGTAGAGGTTGAGTCTAGCAGGGGAAAAGATGAGAATGCAGGGCCGATTGATGCTGTATCGCCTAGTGAAATGTTGTTGGCCGATCTGCCCGACGATGTGTCGCCTGAGATTAGGGAACGACTGAGCGGATTGCTGGATAAGTACAGTGATGTTTTCTCTGTCACTGACCGCGACTTGGGAAGGACTTCAGTTTGTACGCACAAGATAGAGACGGGAGATGCGCGTCCAGTGCGCCAGCCTTTGAGACGCCAGCCCCTGCCGCATAGAATTGTTGTTGACACCCAGTTGGACGGCATGTTGGCCGATGGAATCATAGAGCCAGCTGTGAGCGAGTGGGCTGCGAATGTGGTGTTGGCTCACCAGAGTGAGATGGTAGATGAGCGCCTAGCTCCACAGTCTTTACGGCGGCGACCACTTTCGCATAGGATTGCTGCGGGCAAGCAATTAATTAGTTCGGTTGCAGTAGGACTACTGTTCCTGTTCTTTTTGATAAGTATGGGTAGAGTCACTGATGTTGTGTTAGCCATTCCAAGGGGCAAATGTGATGCTCCCTTGATGTCGAGGGTCCTTATGGAAAAGATAGTTGTGGGGCATGGGGCACCGCCACAAGTTCTGGCCGATCGGGTTATGATTTTAGTGGGGAAACCGTTTCGGGAATTTTGTAGGCACTTGGGAATTGATCAGCTAATTACATCTAGCTACCGCCTTAGTGGGAATTGCTTTATTGGGTGCTTTCCCCAGGCCCTGGGTGCCATGATGGGGGAAGTAATAGCAGCCATTAAAGGTGATTGTTTTGACGTTCTTCCCGGTGTCCATGCCGCCTCGATGACCAGAGACGTGATGCCTACGGCCGATGTGCATCACGATGATGACTTCATGAACACGGTGCCGGCTGATGCCGCGAACGATGAACGACCGAAGCGGACGGTGCGCTTGCCCGCCCGTTACCGCTAGACTCTGGTTCCTGAACTGACTCTGATTTCTTTGTAGAGACTGACTTATTGTTTCTGTGTTTTGTTTTACGATTGTTGCCAGGAAATGGCTTGATTTAACTGTTTGCGATTTTCTGGGCCGTTGGCCGCTTTTAATTGATAGCGATTCTCTGTGCCGTTGGCCAGGGAGAGACAGAGACTCTTCGGGCCACGGCCACTCGATATTACTTTGCGATTTTTCTGGGCCGTTGGCCACTTGAACTGAACTTTAATTTCTAGAGACACTTAGGAGAGACTTTAGTTTTGCGTTGACTGCATTTTAGCCTTTAGCTTTGGGGATTTGGCCACGTTGTGTTTTAGCCGGCTATTGATGTTTTGGGCACTTGTGATTTAGTTCCTGTTGCGGGAACGGGGACGTTCCCATTAGTACTGGGGGGAGGATGTGGCGGTTTTTAGGGGTTGCCCTCCCCGGGAGTTGGACTGGCCTCCCTTTGGTGTCCATGGTTTTCGGACAGGGTGGTATTGCCTCTCCTTGCCTGCTTTGACACTGTGTCTATGTGTGTTTGTCTTCTGCTTTGTCACTGTGTTAATATGTGTGGGTCCTGTTTGGCTGTCCCCTTCCCCGTCCGGCTCTTGCACATTTGCCCGTCGGCTCTTGCACATTTGCCCGGCGGCTCTTGCACATTTGCCCGTCGGCTCTTGCACATTTGCCCGGCGGCTCTTGCACATTTGCCCGTCGGCTCTTGCACATTTGCCCACCGGCTCTTGCACATTTGCCCGGCGGCTCTTGCACATTTGCCCACCGGCTCTTGCACATTTGCCTGGCCCGAGGTAACCCCCCCGCCTTAATAGTATAAATAGAGGACGCTTTGTGTAGAGAGTACGATGCATCTGACTTTGCGACTGACGTGTGCTCTGGCTGTGGTGATTGATTCCTGTCTACCGTTGCGTGTCTGTGTGACAGTGGTAGAGTGGGCCGACGATTTGGCAGAATATACGGGTTCAAAACCTAGTGACTTGACTTCCTTCGGTTGATCTGAGCACGTCGTCGGCGGCGATTGTCGTAAGTCGTCTGCAATACTCCAGACGCCGAACCTGCGCTCTTTCGAGCGACACGCGAGACTATTTGCCTCCTGCGCAGCAACCTCTGCCTCCGCCACACGAAGAAGAGGGCCTCAGAGGGAGAGAAGGGGTTGTCCGCGACAATAATATATGTATGAATGTATATTTATGCATATATAAACATGTGTAGGGATGTATATGTGTGTATCTTGGATACGTAGATCAGTTTCAAAGCACATAATCGTATATTTGTTTATCTAACAAGTAAAAAATATACGCAATAATATAAAATATCGCTAATTATCAGTTCCGATGTTAAAAATTATGTAATTTCGAGGTGCATTCACACAATGTACAACTAAATATACCATTCTGTGCAGAAATTGAATGCTGAATCCATTGGTGTATTACAAGATATGATATGTGAAACCAAACCCGAAATCCAGGGGAGTGGTAACCACCCCCCCCTTGGTAGTCCGTGTTACAAAAAAAGCTTGGTAGCCTGAGGGTTAAGCCCACTTCTACTTACTGAAACAATTATTTTCATCAAATCGAGCTTGCATTTACCCAAATCCCAATACGTACAGGATTGTAAAATTATTTCACACATATTTTACACATGTTTTCATCGCTGAGGGTTAAGCCCACTTCTTCTTGCTGAAACAATTATTTTCATCAATCGAGCTTTGCATTTACCCAAATCCCAATACGTACAGGATTGTAAAATTATTTCACACATATTTTACACATGTTTTCATCGCTCATCCAACTTCTAGCTTACATATTTTCGTCCCTCATCCAACTTCTACTTCTGCTATAAATATTTAACTCTTTCGTTACTGGACCCGTCGCGCCGACGGGTTACCAAACCCATCTGCTGTACTGCACCCGTCGCCGCGACGGGGATACAACCTGTAGCTTATAGTCAGGCCCAGTATGCTGCGTGGGTGATATAACCGTATATTACGATGGTCTGAACATTATTCTCTTGTAAAAATATTTGTCTATGGAAATTTTTCACGTAGACCACATTTGCAAGCGTCGATTGTTCAAGGTAAAAATGGCGAAAAGACGTATGACTGGTGAAGACGTTTTGAAGGAAATTTTTAACGATAAAGACAGTGATGAAGACGATTTAGAGTTAGATTTAGGTGTAGATGAGTTAGAAGTTATAGACGGCGATGAATGTAATTCTGAACAATCCGACGTTGACGCTGAAATTGACGATGAACGGCCTGCAGTAAGCGATGGTTTGAAACAAACGTTAACGTTTTGTTGCTTATTTCGTTTTTCTTGGTGATCACACACATACAGACATACGGACATACATACCATAGGAAAAACTCATTGAAAAATGTAAAAACAATAATTCCAACTTAGTTTAACTGAATAGCTAAAATAATGTAATTTTCACTATTTTCACATAATCTCATATTTTCCCTAGAATTCCCCGTACGGCGCCTGGGAACGTGCGCAGTAACGAAAGGGTTAAGCCAGTTGCTTCTAGTCTGAATCCTAAACACTGCAGCGATCTCTCTTTTATTTCAGTTATATGGGCCACGCCATAGTATTGATGCATCTTTCATCAATGATTTTAACAGGGAGGAAGATGAACCACCAATGACAAAACTGCGAAAGAGGGCGCGCAAGGGCTTCTGGTCTATCCAGAGGTAAAATAACACAGAGTTCCTATCTCTGCAATGTTAAATAAAATCCATCGGTTAAAAGTCGTTTTAATCGAAGACCTTGATAGAAATTATGCATTTTAGCCGAGTAGAAAGTTAGGTAACATGACGCACTGTGCAGCTTTTAACTGTGGTAATGCCAGCGCAAAGAATTATTATTAATTTCGTTTTTTCCGCTTCCCAAGCGAAGCTACTCGATAGGCGTACGTCTTCGCCACAAATAAATAAGTAAGTAACCATGGTTAAAGTGAACATCGGCTCGGTCGCCAATATGACCCAGATAAACAATATGGCCGCCACAGATTCGGAAAGAATAGAGCGCTCTACCTAAGTACAAACAGCCTAATATTTCCGCGAAAGCAAGTAAGTAAACAAGCGAGTGAGTGTCCATTACCTCTCATCAAG
>JACEVL010001970.1:0-22943 GCA_020284085.1 Aporrectodea caliginosa
ATTGAATATAAAATTTTATAAACTATCTTACGGGCTGTAAGGTCGAATGAAAACTAACGGCTCTGTTTATGGACAGTAAATATTTTATACAAGACTCTTAATGACCAGCTGATTATATTTAACCATTAAAATCTGCAGTCAGATAATGAAAATGTGATATCAAGTGTTCGAGCAGATGATCAACAGTTACCGTCGAAAATAATGTGAATGCCTTCCTCAACAGTTCCGCAGCATACATTAGCAAATGCTCTTATTACACACCTTTAAAACACTAACGCCGAAGTTATATATATATTTCTCGGCTGCCGGCAATGTTGATTCATAATCATGTAGTTTGCCCTTTGTGTGATCGTATAATTGGAAACATTTTCCGTAACTACGGTTAAACTGTAAAATATTAATTTTCTATAGAAGTCAGTGTCCTCTTTCTTACACCGCAAGATATTGTAAAATGAACTTTATCGCAAGAATGTTATACAGGAACATGTGCTAACAAACTCAGCCATAAGAAGCCATACTGTCAATTGCTACTGTTCATCTACAGCGTTTTGTCTTTTGTTTTTGAAAATAAACTAATATACACCTATGCAAGCACACGAGACAGCGCTGTTAAGTCACGAGAACTCGAAGCTGAACGGTTATACGACATAAATAGACTTAATGCAATTTACTTTTATAACTAAAATGAATACGTTTTTAGAGGTGTCTTATTGGCAAGTCGTCATCGGCGAGTTCTCGTGCACCATTAGGACCAGGATTCTGATGGTGTTTCTGTAATAGGGTGATGATGATTTGAAGTTGCGTCTGGTACAGCTCAACAATTCATTCATTCATTCATTCATTCATTCATTCATTCATTACTTGAATTTATATAGCGCCTCTTCAAGGGAACTACTCAGAGGCGCTCCCAACCCCAGCGCGGCCAAATAGGACCATTTTAAGTTGAGAGAGGAATGTCTGAGAAGGGGTTCTAGGAAGTGAGCGGAGGACCAGAGGGAGGCCATTCCAGGTCGAGGGGCTAACCACAGAGAAGGCACGGCTCTGCTTGGTGGAGGTGCGAGCAAAATTGACAGAGAGAAGACCCTGTTCAACCGAACGGAGGGAGCGCGAGCCCCGAGCACTGAGGGTGGGGCTACAGAGCTCAGTAAGGTAGGCAGGAGCGAGGCCCAGCAGGTAGCGCCAAATTAAGGCAGATATCCTGTACTCGATTCGTTGCCTAAGAGGGAGCCAGTGAAGAATGTCACGCAATAATGCACAAATAACCGTATTGACGATTGATTGATTGATTGATTGATTGATTGATTGATTGATTGATTGATTGATTGATTGATTGATTGATTGATTGATTGATTGATTGATTGATTGATTGATTGATTGATTGATTGATTGATTAACTGATTGAGAAGGCAACGCAGATCAACTTTGTTTTGATACGTGTTCGTTATAAGGGACCTACCCATGCATGTCTAAATCAATAAGCAGAGTTCAGATTCTCATTGCTGGAAAAGGTAGGTTATAAGCGTGACGTCAAGGGGGGAGGGGGCCGTAGACGCCACTCTTATAACCTACCTTATAACCGCCATATTCGACTTATATTCAATATGCTTAATGTACCTCTTAAGCGTTGGACATTCTCATTGTTCGACGTATCTTTTACTCCGAAAATGGGTCGCTCGACATCATGAAATAATTAGAAAAAAATTAATCGAAGAAGCCAAAATTAATCGATCACAATTTTAACGATTAATTGATCGCTAAATTCCGCAGCTCTACTTTTTACCCTGAAGGGGATTTGAGCTCTACTTTTTACCCTGAAGGGGATTTGAACGTCATCCTCAATGAGTGTTGACGATTATAGTGTAATACAATCCCAGCAGTAGGAGTGGCATGTGTTTAGCGACATCTTACGGCTGCCAGAGCCATTGACGTCAAACTTACGTTACGGTAATTTAACATTTTTTCTAATGCAGTAATACTAAGGTTGGTTGGCACGACACTGTGTCATAGCAAAGATGTTTAGCGTCGCCCTCCTCCTTTCTACAGGCTTAGGACTGGCGCTTCCAGAGTATTATACTAAGGACAAAACATGTTTTGAAAAAGCAATTGCCAGTGTTTAGCGACATCTTTGACGTCTCATTCCTCTTCTCTCTTGCCTTGGGACTGGCACTACCAGAAAATAGCTGTTATGTAATTAGTTAAGTAACTGAATAATAATGTTGAACGACCCAAACGAAAGACATGGCAAGAATTAGACAGCACCTAAACTGTACATAAGTGTTTGGTATTTATAGCATCTTTTGAAACGTTTTAAGGGTGTATAATAACAGAACTGTTTAAGTCGGTGTATTTGCTACATCCAACGGTTGCCAGGTTCGATAAAGTTTACCTTACAATTATACCAACTTATTTATTATAACCACAGTTTAACGTCGTCTTATGACATCAAAGGCCGTTGACGACAATGCAGAAAATATACAATACAATCATAACCAGAAACTTATAGCATCCGAACGACATCATTTAAAGGTTTCAGACGGAGCTTTACAATTTCACTAATATTCAATATTTTTGCAACATAAAGTAGTTCATCTCATACTATCTATGATTATTATGTACTGACAAATTTCATTAACTAACAAAGCATACATGTATTATAATTGATTAAGGTATGCTTTTAAACTGTTCATGTATCTTACAAAAACACTATAATAAAAATGTTCATTAACCAAAGAAATATACATGTATTATAATTGTTTAAAGTAGGCCTATTCTTTTTAAACTGTTCATGTATCTAACATACATAATAAAAATTTTATTAACCAACAAAGCATACATGTATTATAATTGTTAAAAGTACTCTTTTACATTGCAACACAGTATATAATTGCAAAATAACAATGTACTAGTAAAAGACCAACCAAATATTTACACATTTGAGTAAGATACAAAACCATTGACATAAAGAAACCTAAAATATCCATTTACAAAATTTTACCTTTATTAATTATCTTAACTAACCTATACACTAATATACCAACTGTTGAGGCCAACTAAATATATTTACAAAGAAATATCTTATTAGAGGTGTCTAAATTCAGTTTTTCGTTTGGTTGATCATGTGCTATTTTAACGACGCTGCCTAATACAAATATGATTAAGTAAGTAAGTAAGTAAGTAAGTAAGTAAGTAAGTAAGTAAAAGTAAGTAAGTAAGTAAGTATTTCCTTTATTGAGAAGCACTAGCAAACGCACAGCACTGTACATAGCAAGATTAATACATTCAAACAAATAAACAAAAAATTTCTATATAGAACCATAGAATTGAATGAGAGGCCTTATTGTACAGAGGAAGAAGAGCTAGAATTAGTCATAGGGGGAAAAGAAGGGTTTAAATAGCCAGATCTAGGGAAAACATATAGTTTATTTGTATAGCATCCGGGCAAGGAAGCATTTCTGAGACAGGTTGTCAAACATGGGAAGCTCACGGTTATGGGACCGTGGCCGCAGGGAGTAGCGCGATTGCTTGATCGGTGGCAACAATTTATGCAGAACATGAAAAGGATTGTGCACGTTGTCCCCTTTCTACAGTCTGGTCTGGCACTGCCAGAGTACGAACAGTGAAGTCATTATTTTAATTAATTAAATTTAATTATTTTAATGACCATTTTATGGCACCAATGGCCGTTGATATCGTTAGGAAATTGTTTTGGTTACACTTTTACTGACGTCATATGAGACTTTTAATCAGACAAATGAGCCTAAAAATGGAATGTTATTATTGCCGATGTCATCTATTTTAAGGTTTCTAAATAGATCATGTATTATGTTCGTTCAGAATAGGATTACAACTAGATTCAGTTAGCAATACAATGCACAGAAAACCGGAAGAGTCGCCAGTGTTGGACCCACGCACACACGTAGCGCCAACCGACCGATTCCCGTCGACAGATGGCGTGGATATTTAGAGACAATGGACCAAGTTTACAGAAATCAACACAATGAACTACAAGCAAAATTCAAACGGAAAAGAAACAAAGGCAACCCGAGACTACACTGGATAGACAATAATGAGGACGTAACATCGCTTGGATTAACAGTGAGAGTATAACTGGACATGACAAATGACGGCGGACAATAGAGAACGTCTATTTGTACCTACCGCCGCCAATTGTCTGGCGTCAAGAAGTGATGATGATGATCTTTCTATTTTAATAAACAACGGGATTCTATAACAGAGCGAATTGTTCAAAACATTTCCTATCTACGTCTTCGACTTGTGATGTCATAAGATGCCGCTTAACTCTTAATTCGATTTCCCGCTAGGTAACCGCGCCGCTGCCTTACACTCGGGTGGTGCCAGTCCGAAGGCAGGATAGAAGAGGAGGTCGACTCTGATCATCTTTGTACTGACACAACGTCGCTATGCAGAAAAAAAATATATATCAACCAAAAGTCGCCGGTTCTGCGAAATATGAACGAATTCTCACAACAGGAACCCAGCTATCAGAGCATGAAGAGCAACGAGGGAGGACGATTAGATCAGAAAATAAAAAGCCGTTAATTCTGATACAAGCATAGAGTGTTTTAATTTGTTAACCCTCCGTCAGGTGTGGGGTAAAAATGACCACACAGTGCATTTTCAAATCATGGATCGATGTTAAAATTGAAATGGCTGTTGTGATTTTTAACGAGAACCATGGGATGAAGAAGCACAACAAATGATGACATTTCAGTGTTCAGTGTTAATAATAATTATGACTTCCTCATGCATTCTATGTGCCTATTTTAATCGAATTATATGATAATTACTATAGGGTCAAAATTGACCCACGCCCTTAATTGTACAGTTTTCCGTCGGACGGAGTGTAACACTGTATTTAGCATTTAGTGCATTCACCTTCTTATCAGACGGACTAGCGGATTTTTGCTGGTTATTTTCTAAATTATTATTATAATATGTAAAAAGAAATTCTGGACTTCATTTCCGGTGTTATTAGTATTAGAATAAGCTTGAGCCAAGAAATTAGTCTTTTCTTTCAACAATATTATTTCGTTACTAGATTTCAGAGTGAAGATGGAAGTAGAACTGTTATGATCAATGCAATTCAACGCGCTTGACCAATTATTTTATATTAGAGCAGGTGAAGGTGCATAATAGAGGTGTGTACATGTATCGCGTTTTATAGGAAATGAAACACCAAGTTTGAAGTAGACACCACAAAACACGATTACAATAATTATGTCCAATATAGTGGAGACGGACATAGAAACTCTGACAGTGTCGTTATCGCGTGGTGCTAGTCCTAAGCGCGTATAAAAGAGGAGGGCGACGCCATTCATATTTGTTTTTATAGAGTCGTCAAACAATAACTTACCGAATTCAGTCGGTGGAAAGATGGACTGAAAAATTTGGCGCCACATAATTCAAATAGAAAGATATAATAGTTGGAAAGAGAGACGGACATACAGACAGATGCATAGGGATATCAACGCATAGATAAACAGTCTCAGACAGACACTTAGACATTCGCCTTCATTTAAATCGCTAGCTAGATCTTGCGATCCTAGAATTGATAATAATTATTCACAAACAGACCTAATTTTAGACACCTTTGAAAAGCTTCCAATCAATTCTATATATTTATGTCATTCGGAAAAAATCAACGTTGTGTTAAAAAATTTTATCTGTAAGGTACTGATGCTAACGGCCAATCATAAGATATTACTAAAATTATGTGGGAGAACCATACACGAAGAACAAACTTTAAGTTGCATTCGACACCGTAAATAGTACGCTTATAATTATTTTCTCATTTAGGTGAAAATGGACATCATTTAAGTCTTCTCTGCCAGTCCAAAGTCTGAAGAAAGATGAGGGCGACGTTAATCATCTTTGTTATGACATGTAATGTCGTTAAACAGAAACTATAGCAATAATTTCAGAGGCAGTCATGGGTGTGAAACATAAGAGACTTCATTTTCTTAACATCGGCTTTAAAGGACGACAACCCAGTCCTCTAGCTGGCCGTCTCATCTTCCTACCTATAGTGTGCAGTCGGTGTACTCATCACAGCTGAGTTGGCTAGGGGGCGCAGGTGGACCAGAAACCTCGACATCTTGATTAACAGTTCATCACGCATGGTGTTGCTAAACATTTGGTAACCTAGCCATTGCCCATCGAAACTGTTTGTCTGTCTGTCTCTGTCTATGTCTCTCTGTTCTCTCTGTCTGTACGTGTCTGTCTCTGCGTCTGTGTCTGTCTGTCTCTGTCTCTGACTGTCTCTGTCTCTCTGTCCTTCCTGTCTGCCTGTCTTTCTCTATTTGTCTCTCTGTCTGTCTCTGTCTCAGTCTGTCTCTATGTATCACTGTCTGTCTCTATGTCTGTGTGTCTGTCTCTCTTTCTCTCCGGACCTCGTTCGTACGGCATCGTTGGATAACCCCTCATGACTTGACGCAACGCTTGTAAGTAAGTAAGTAAGTATTTCCTTTATTGAGAAGCACTAGCAAACGCACAGCACTGTACATAGCAAGATTAATACATTCAAACAAATAAACAAAAATTATATATACAACCATAGAATTGAATGAGAGGCTTTATTGTACAGAGGAAGAAGAGCTAGAGCTAGTCATAGGGGAAAATGAAGGGCTTAAATAGCCAGATCTAGGGAAAACATAGTTTATTTGTATAGCATCCGCGCAAGGAAGCATTTGTGAAATACTCTGTGCCGTACTGTTAGCAGTAATGCTATGTTAATATCCGATTGTACGCTTACGATTATCTATAGGCAGATCAGTTTGGATAATAGTGCCTAAAACATAACACTCGAATTAAACACCTTTAATAAGAGGCAAAGTTGCATTATAATAATAAGTAATTAAGCTGCCGATTAACTGCCTATAGATACCCAAGTCCACAGTTTTGGTAATTCCAAAAGATGTCGCTTTAAGCTGAATTCTACTAAATTAATATGAAAATATTCACCTTTAATTATGCTGCTTCATCTGCTATATAAGTTTGTCGAGCGAGTTCAGTGTTGCCAGTTCCGCGGTTTTCCCGCCCAATTGGGCTACTTTCAAATTTTAGTTGCGGGAAAAATTCGCTGTCCGCGGGTTGCGGTTTTTTGGGCTACTTTCATTCTTGTCCGCTGTACGGAAAACGGTATTGCAAAAGCTGGGGAAAATATTCAGATGCTTGGCGAGCGAGATTTTAGAACTAGGGTGTTTTGCTTTGTCACTTTTGGCGTCGTTCAGATGCATTCAATTTTTGAACTTTACGATGAAACAAGACTTACACTGGTACCAAAGTTCAAATAGAAGTAAATAATTACATAAATTCTGATCATTTTCAGCTATTTTCATTTTGTTTACGTTATAATATATATTGGGCTACTTTTGGGCGGATTTTGGGAAAGCTTTGGGCGGGATTTCCGGAAAGTACCTGGCAATACTGGGCGAGTTGAATTTCGTTACATAGAATAGGTTTCTGCCGTATTAAAGTCCTAGGTTTTTAGTGTCTGTTCAAGCCGTTCTAGGGGTTTAATGTGACTGCCAAAGTATCTATCTGAGTGAGGCATATAATATTAAAGGTGTCAAATTTTAGCTTTTTGTTTTTTCCCAGCGTTTAACGAAATCTTGCGGTTGCTAGGGCGATTGACGCAAACGTCTTTCTGTATAAAAGTTAGGTGCAGTCGTATCTGGCAATTTTGTTCGGTGATTTTTAGCAATGCTGTGTCTTAACCCTCGGGCTACCAAGGGGGGTGGTGCAAAATTTCCATATGGAATATAATTTTCGCATTTTAGGTAGCTGTAGTAGATTCATTGGCGCACATTTTGAGGTAGACATCATGGTGGTAGCCCACGCCATTCAAAAGTTATACCTGATATACCCGAGGCACCAGGGGGGTGGATACCACCCCTAGTTTTTCGACTATAGCTTATTGACTATTCTTCCTAGAAGAGAAACAATTATACCATTCTTCAGAGGGAATGCAGGGCTTCATTTTCATATCTACATCTTTGTCTTATGAAAACCGGAAGTAATCAAAATAAATAATAATACGCGTAATATGCGTGAAAACTGGCTGATTGGAAGCACTCCCCCTTAGTTTTTGTCTGTAGCGTATTCATTTGTCTTCCTGGAAGAAAACAAAGATACCATTCTTTAGAGGGAATGTAGGGCTTCATTTGCGTACCTACATCTTTGTCTTTTGAATACCGGAAGTGATCAAAATAAATAATAATACGCGTAATCTGTGTGAAAATGGCTGAATACAGCATTACAACGTAAACCGATATACAGTATATTCATTCATTCATTCATTCATTCCGAGAATTTATATAGCGCCTCTTCAAGAAACCTACTCAGAGGCGCTCCCAGCCCAGCCATGGTTAAAAAAGTGTGATTTGAGATACTTATAAAAGGCAGGCGAATCTAGCCGAGGCATCAATCGCAAGTGTTGTGGGAGGCCATTCCAGATGGAGGGACCCACAATCGAAAAAGCTCGACGCTGTCTATTGGAAGTGTGAGCTCGTGGGACCAAAAGCTCCCCCCTTTCTGAAGAACGCAGAGATCTACGAGCTGCGAGGTCAGAGACAGGTCGACTAAGATCTGACAAGTAGGATGGAGCACAGCCAAGAAGGCACCTCCATACAAGTGCAGCAACTCGATAGGAGATGCGCTGAGTAACAGGGAGCCAGTGAAGAACATCACGCATATAGGCAGAGACAGGAGCATATTTAGGCAGGTGGCCAATGAGGCGAGCAGCGGAACGCAGGACTCGATCAAGGCGCCCAATTATCCCCAATGGTAGACCTACAAGTACCGAACTGCATTGATCAAGTCTACTAGTGACAAAGGCATGCACAAGAGTCACAGTAGCAGTATCCATATGTATGGATATGTAGTGTCGCCGATCGCCCGATGATTCGGGGTTGCCGATCGACCGTTGAGAGAGATAACACGTTGTTCATACACACGATGTTTATTCGGAAGATGATACACGCTCGGACCCCGTGTCCCGGTTGACAAGAGGACAGGAGTCCGGCCTAACCAACGCGCTCGTTCTTGATCTCTCTCTCTCCTTCTTCTTCCCTTCTGCCGTAAGGGCTGCCATTTATATAGCCCTATCAAAACCTCCTACACGGCATTCCTTTACTAGGCGCCAGTCAGTCTGTCTGCGCGTGCAGGTCTGTGTGGCAGGCACGACTGCCCTACCTGTGCTACGCACGTTGGGGCATCCCTGCCCGCGCCTACTCATAGCACAGGTCTCTCCCTTCCCTCATTACCCTCTGTCCGTCTTTCTGACTGTCTGTTCGTCTGTCTCCCTCTCGCTCTGTATCTCTGTCTGTCCTTCTCTCTCTGCCTCTGTCTGTGTCTGAATGTCACTGTGTCTGCCTGGCTGTCTCTGTGTCTCTGTGTCTGACTGTATACTAAGTTGTAGGTCTGGCTGTCTCTGTCTGTCTTCCATCTATTCCTCTCTCAAATACCTGTGTGTGAATCATACACACCCCTACAGATATATATGTATGGATGTACATTTATACTATTAAAAACATGTGTAGGGATGATTGTGTGTATCTTTTATACATAGATTAGTTTCAAAAACACACATAATCTTATATTTGTTTATCCAAAAAGTACAAAATGTACGCAATAATATAAAATATTGCTAATTAATGGGTTCCGTTGTTAAAAGTGATGTAATTTCGAGATGCATTCACATAATGTATAACTAAATATACCATTCTGTGCAGAAATGAATGTTGAATCCATTGCTATATTACAAGTTATGATGACCCCTCCCTTGGTAGCCAGTGTTACAAAAAGCTTGGTAGCCCTAGGCTTAACAGATGGTAACCAACCAGTTGGTGACTCCGCCACAGTCATTTTCGGGTTGTGCCAGTTCGAAGCTTAGATGAAGGAGAGGACGAAGCCAATCAACTCTGTTTTGACACAAGATTATAAAAAGAAACTACCTTACTTACCTAAATAGATTAGCCGAGCTCAGATAGCCTCCCTGAAAATAAGGTAGTTAAAGGTGACGTCAAATTGTATTCTTATATAATTTATTTGCTTGAGGTTCATCTTTTACTTCAAATCAATCAATCAATTCTCATTTATTCTGAACACCAGGCTGACAGAACGCAGCTTCTTAAATCAAGTGGTTAGTTGTTTATTTATATAATTATGTGTTCATTTGTATGTCACTTTGTTATCGTTAATTTAATTTTGTGTGATTTATTCAGAATATTATGCTTTTATATAGTACTCTAGAAATAAGAGGTTACATTAGGTAGATAAATTACTCAACCGATGGTTAATATAGAAGAACGACGCATCTTATTAAAGGTGTCTAGTATTCGAGCATTATGATCAACAGTTACGTCGCATTTAATGCAAATGCTCTCATCACACAACAGACAACGCAATCATTTTATAGGCAACGTCTTTACAGAGGTCTTTATTCTAAGTAAGTAACTAAGTAGGTAAGTATATTCCTTATTACACCAGCTGCATAGCCGCACTCTTTGTAGGCCTACACGCATCTTACTTACTTACTTACTCTTCCTTTTACTAACTTTCCTCCATCTCCACCGCCAAAATAATATCTCTTTTAGCATCGTCATAAGATTGCACAGGCATCAGGTTTTAGCTGAAACCGTTCTTCAAATATCAGAATTCGTTGGAAAAGTCCATTGAAAGGTCAGTAGGTAAGGAACCAGAAATGAGGCAACGGTTAGTAATCAAGTTGAAACTTATAAGCTTTAAGTTAAACGACCTCAACAACACCAAAATAGCTGACAGACCGTATTCATTCATTCATTCATTCATTCATTCATTCACAAGTCATCAGGTTTGAGCTGAAACCGTTCTCCAAATATCAGAATTCGTTGGAAAAGTCCATTGAAAGGCCTGAAGGTAAGGAACCAGAAATGAGGCAAAGGTTAGTTAGTAATCTAGTTGAAACTTGTAAGCCTTAAGTTAAACGACCTCAACAACACCAAATGACTAACAGACCGTATAGAACTTACATGTACCTACTAGAACTAGACTCTGGAAGTGTTGAACTATCCTTCTACCCTAACGGGGATTTGAACCCCGCCCTCAATGTTGTTATTTCACCTAATTGACCCATTATGCAATCGTGCAAATCCAGCAGTGGCTGTCCAGTGTTTAGCGATATCTTGCGGATGCCAGAGACGTTGAAATCATCCTTCCTTTATCTAGAATTGGGGCTGGCTCCATCGGATAATGGCAGCGACGGAATTAACTAAATTATATATAAAACGTCGACCTTTTTAACTGTAAGTAATTATAACATCGGTTGACGCGTTTTAAGGGTGTCTAATTAGAAAGCTGATATTCAGTGTTTAACGACATCTTACGTCTGCCAGGACCGTTTACGTCGCCCTTTTCCTTTATTTAGAAATGGAGCTGGCACCACCCGAAGAAGGCAGTGACGGAAATTGACTAACTAGACATATTGAACAGAATGTATCTAACACTAAAACGTCGATCTACTTAATTATAACATCAGTTGAAGCGTTTTAAGGGTGTCTAATTGGAAGCGGATTTATTCAGTATGTAGCGACATCTAACGGTTGCCAGTACCGTTGATGTTGACCTTACTTAATTAATGTTAACTAATTTAACATAATAAATTTTACATGGGTTGGTCTGTTAGTTGCTGTTTAACGACACTGTGCCATTACAAAGTTCATTAGCGTCGCCCTCCCTCTTTCTCCAGGCTTGGAACTGGCACAGGTAGGGTAATGGTAAGATAATTATAGAGAAGCTTTCAGAGGTCCCAAAGGCTCTATACTAAGTAACCAGGGGGACAAACTAGGTGCCATTTAGAATTAGTCTTAACCAGATTCAAACGAAAGATTTTGTAGCGCAATCGTTCAGGATACCAGAATCGAGATCCAATGCTTTCAGAGCAACACAAACGAAGCAATCACAGAATAAGACTCGACGCTATTAGAGACGTCATCCTATTATTAGAATAGTTATTATCCTGACCTGATGCTAGACTGAATATTGTTATAATTGTTATTATGCATTTATTAAATATCTAATGGCCAAGCATCAATCGATGGCGCTGAGCAATTGAGAGTGAAGGATTTGCTCATGGTCCCTACACTGCAGTAACTGTTTAATGAGAGGAGGATCGAACCCATACTCTCCGCGTTACAATACAAGCACGTTGACCAATCGACTAAGTCTGCGTTTCCAAATGGATGGCATATTTTGTTCATTGTTACAATATCATGATAGTACATTAATTGTGTCTACACTTTCCATAGTAGTTTTAACTACGAGATCCAACAGTCGTTGAACTCTTTAGAAATTGACGACTAATATTGTCGATATGACTTTCTATTTTAAGGTGTCTAAATTGAGCTCGTATTTAAGTGCATCGAGAGTAGAGTTCTGTTTATCCTTCAACATAATACATCCACTATTACACTTAAATAAACTCCGCCACTGCCGTACTCCGGTAGTGCCAGTCCCAAGCCTGAACGAAAGAGGAGGGCAACGCCAATCATCTTTGTTACGACGCAGCATCGTTAAGCAGTAACTACTACTAGTAGCCAACATGTAGCCTACTATTGCTAAACTTAAAAGTCTACCAGTTGGTAGATTTTGACCGTTTATTACATTGATATTAAAGCTAGTCAGGAAAGAATTAAGTTTTGCAAGAAACATTGAACTTATTTTGTAAACCGTGGCGTCGATCAAAATTTGCGTATAATGAAAGTTCTGGTGGGCGATAGTCTATTACCGTACTATTCAGCATGCTGCCTGTGGGCTTGCGACCTATGGGCATGCCTCATTGAAGCAAGTTTACGCTGTTATGACAGGCAAACATCTCGTTAGCAATGGTTGTGAGTAATCTATTGTCTTAGTACTACTTTTCGGAATTACGAAGGTTTATTCAAATTGTTGTAACAACGCGATTTCTAAATATATAGACAGAAGGCCAATCTTATTAAAGGTGTTTAAAATTCAACGTTTTGTTTCTTCGTTTAGTAGTTTCTAAAGTGGTTAACGACATCTTGCGATATCAAATGCCAATGATATCGACAGGAATACATTTGGTGGTTTTCAAAATTTTATCGTAGGCCTAATTATCTTCAGTAGATAGCATTGGTTAGTTTCTGTTTAACGACGCTATGTCATAACAAAGATTATTAGCGTTGCCCTCTTCGTTTATAGAGTCTTGGGACTGGCACTACCAGAGTACGGGAAGCGGCAGAATATTAGCTTTTGGATCGATTGCATCTGAAGACTTAATCAAGTTTTCTTTTCTCGGGTAGCCTCCAACATCCAGTATCACCACTGCTCTCGATGCTGGGCGCCTTGCTTGAGTTCCCTTTATCCATCTGTCACGATTAAGTCCAGCAACATCCGTCTAGGTCTTCCCTTCGTTCTCTTACACTCCATTCTTCCCTCTCGTTATCCTTCCCTCCTCCATTCTTCCTTCCATGGAGGGAGTCTCCTCTCAGTATGTGACTAATCCACTTCCTCTGTCTTCCTATTACCGTTGCCATCGGACATCTTTCCTCTCCGAACTTTTCGTTTGTTTTATGCTCTGACCATCTTTCTCTTTCCATCCTGCGCAATAATAAAGATGATAATCGTATCCCCCTTTCACGAGGGTGATCTGGCACTTCCAGAGTACGAACAGCGGTGAAGTTACTATTTTAATTAAATTAGCTTAATTAATTAAATGATATTTTATGCCAACAAAGGCCGTTGATATCGTTAAGAGATTGTTTACAGTTTTCTTCATTGGTAATGGAGCGTTCGTAACTTCGTATCTAACGCCTGTTTACTTATTTATTCCATAAGTTTAACGACATCCTATGGCTACAATGGCCGTTGAGATCTCTAAAAACAAGTAGCTATTTACATAACGCCTGTGTGTGTCCACAGTTTAACGGCAGCTTATGACTACATAGGCCGTTGCCGCCGACAAAGATTAGTTTTGGCATATTACAGATTATTGACAGCATACCTGATGGCACGGGAGAGGAGGACTTTGTTATTGCTGTTCATCCGAACATTGCACCGCGCTTAAATTACCAATTCCAGTTTAATAATGATACGGAACACCTCGGCTAAAGTGCTGTTACAACAGTTTGTTAAATAAAATTTCTGTGCAGGCCGGCGTTTGAGTTTTGGTAGCGAATCGGCGATATGTAAGTAAGTAAGTACTTTAGTAGGTAGGTAGATATGTAGGTAGGTAGGTAAGTAAGTACGTGCTTTATTGAACCGCCTGCAAACGCATTGGCTGAAGATTTACGCAGGTTCAAGTATTTCAGTTCGTGATACATTGCGTTTGCCGTGAATTGGAGTCAAGTCAATAAATTCATTTGATTAACTCATGTACTGCGACTGACACCTGCATTTGTAATACCTTTATGTGACTACTGTACGGTTGTCATGCGTGATTCCTGCGACGACTCTAGCGTGTCAGTTTGAATGTCGGCGCTGTTACTTAGCTGAGTAGACGCTTAATAAGTTAAAGTAGTTATTTATGTGAAGACGTCTCGCAAGCCGAACTGATGCAAGCCGTTATATGTTTGGCAGACTGTGTCATTGCATTGCCTACTGATTGCTTGTGGAAACAGAACAGGCCTGAATCGACTGACGTTTATTATAGTCGACGTTTGCCTCTATTTTAAGGTGTCTAAATCGAGCTTGTATTTATTTACATCCAGAGTAGAGTTTTGTTCATCTTTCAGCATAACGTTAACCAATCCACTTCCATAGCCTTAAGGTTATCTTTTGAAGAATAGTAGATCATAATCGTAATCGTAAACTCCAAATTTATATAGCGCTACTGTTAAACTAAACACGGGGAACCAGTTTATTCACGAGCGCTGCTGCTTCGTATCAGAGAGATGTTCAAAGATCGATGCATTGGACACTAGACGAACCAAAAGCACCACAGCTACTCATTAAACCTCACCTACTCCCTGCATTACAAGGGATCTGGCGGTGCTATCAGAAGATCTGTTTCCTCCTCTGTTTTCACAGCCATTGTCCATGCTTTCATCTGCTGTCGCATTAATTAACTGAAATTCGTTCCTAGCTGGTCTTCCCAATATACGACTATCCTCCCTTCAGTTGGTCTTGAACTCGGCATTGCACGTCTTCTTCTCTTCTTTTACATTTAGGCTTACATGATTGATGAACTGCATTGGCTTCCTGTTGCTTCTCGAATACGGTACAAGATCTTGTTCATGGTTTCCAGAACTAAGCAAGGACGGACTCCCAAGTACCTTCATGATCTGTTGTACAAACCCACCACTGCTGATTCTTTTAGTGTCCTCTCCGCTCGTTAGACAGTCTTGATCTCTTTTTCTGCAGATTGTCAGTAGTGGAGTTTGCTAAATCTAAATTAACTGAGGCAGTGCAGAATAGAAGTTTACGACCTTTGTGTTTAAAAAACTTTTATCAAATACTTATTTCAGTTATACATTAAAAATTGACATTATTTCCGACATTGGGTTGTGTCTAAAAAATCTACTACATTAACTGCCCTAACTGCAAAATATAGACAATAATAGAATCTACTAGAATACTAGATGAAACCACATGTCGAATTTAGACACCTTTAACTAGATAATGCATCTCTTTATACATAAAGCAATCGCGCAAAAAAATTCACGACGCAACAACCTTTGTTGTCATAAGCTGTCGTCAAACTGTGGATACATCCAGTCAACAGATGGTTAGCAGTGCTGCAGTCATGTGCACATAATTTGATTGAGGCAGTGTAGAGTTAACGCCAACAGCAGTGACAGCCAAAACACTTTATATTACTATATGAAACACTAGATTTTACAATACGAAAAACTATAATTTATTACAATACGAAACACTTTACATACAATATAGTGCACCTTATAATATTACCATACGACACACTTGATATTACAATTTGACACAATTTATATTACAGTACAAAACACTATATTTTTACGTTATTACAATACGAACACTTATTAAAACAGTATTAAATACATAGCTACATCTAAACACCCGTAAAACGCTTTCAACATTTGTATATGTCCACAAATTTTGTTTTATCGTGAAGTTAGATTTACCAGAGCAGTGAAAATTCGACGTTAACGGCCGCGGCAGCCACAAGATGTCGCATAACACATAATATTACGACAAGAGGTCTTTGTGGTGTGTTTGTAGTATTTTGAGCACGTGGAGGAGATGGAATGGGCGATCGATGTCTGTAAGGAGACGAGTCTTGCGGTGGTAGCAACGATGTGCATCGGTCCAGAAGGAGATCTACACGGCATCTCAGCCGGACAATGCGCCGTCAGAATGGCCAAAGCAGGTACAATCACATCTACATAGTACGTTATATCCACAAATATAATATATAGATTTATATTTGAATCTGTCTGTCTTTCCCCCTTTGTATCTCACTTTCTCTCTCTTAAACACCTGTAAAACGCTTTGATTCTATAATACATGTTGGCCAAAACGCTCAAAATAACATGTACATTTTATGTGTTTGTAATATTTTGAGCACATGGACGAGATGGAATGGGTGATCGAAGTCTGCAAGTAATAATAATAATAATGACGACAATTTCTTTGGCGCCGTAACACAGGGTGCCTAGACAAAAGCAGCACACTATCAGTCAGAGATACGCCTTAGAAAAGAGATGAGACTTGACTTGAAAGACTCGACTGAGTCGGCCGAACGGATCGTAGGAGGCAGACTGTTCCAGCAGCTGGGGCCAGCAGTTGAAAAAGCGCGTTCCCCGAAGCGTGTCTTCGTCCTCCGCACATACAGGAGACGAGTCTTGCGGTGGTAGCAACGATGTGCATCGGTCCAGAAGGAGATCTAATCGGCATCTCAGAAGGACTATGAAGCTGTCCGAATGGCCAAAAGAGAATCACGTTTATAATAATTTATACAATAAATATAAAATATATAGACATATTTGAACCTTTCTCTCAAACCTCTCACTCTATCTCTCTTTCTTTTTCCTTCTTTATTTCTTTCTTTATTTCTATCTTTCTCTCTATAATCTCTCTATTTCTCGCTTTCTTTCTTATTCTCTCTCTCTCTCTCTCTCTCTCTCTCTCTCTCTCTCTCTCTCTCTCTCTCTCTCTCTCTCTCTCTCTCTCTCTCTCTCTATCTCTCTCTCTCTCTCTCTCTCTCTCTCTCTCTCTCTCTCTCTCTCTCTCTCTCTCTCTCTCTCTCCCTCTGATTCTGTCCCATATCGCTTTCTGTCTGTCCGTGGGCAATGAGTTATAGCCTATGCTTTGCCACAGTCTCATTCCAGCAAATTTCAGCAGGAACGCGACGTAAGACTGTGGTGGTCCCTAAAACCGACAGCCATGGTTGACTGAGCACTCATTGACATTGTTTGTGTGTTTCGGTGCAGAAGATGACGTCGTTGGTGAACATAAATGTGTTCAATCGCTTAGAGCTGTAATATGCCTAAATAATTTTTGTCGACGGCTACAGCCTTTGTTGTCGTAAGCTGTCGCTAATCTCTGGATCCATTCAATCGCGTAGCTTAACTCCGCCACTGCTCGTAATTTTGGCAGATCCAGTCCCAAGTATGAATGAAGGAGGAGGGCGACGCAAATGATCTTTGTTATCAGAGTGTCGTACAACTGAAACTACTACTACAGTCGCTTGGCTCCGCCACTGCACTACCCGTAGTTGTGCCAGTCCTAAGCTTTGAGAAACGAGGAGGGTGACGATGATCATCCATGTTATAACACAGCGTTTTTAAACAGTAACAAATCAATCACAGATACGAATAAGAACTCCGCCACTGCACTTCCGTGCCTTAGTACCAGGCAGTGCCAGTCCCAAGCTTGCATGAAGGAGGAGGGCGACGATAATGATCTTTGTTGTCACATAGTGTCGTTAAACTGAAGCTTCTACTACTACTAATCTCTGAGACAATAAAAGCAGTGAGACGTCGACGTTAACAACCGTGGCACCCAAAGCAGTTGATATTACGATATGAAAAACAAAGAAACACTTAAACACCGGTAAAACGCTTTCATTCTATGATATATATATATTTGCCAATTGAGATCAATCGCGGATACAGTCATGACTTGGTGTGGCAGAGCGATAGATATTTCATAACATATTGATACCAAAATTCAAAAAAATTATAATAATTATATATAATTATGCTCAAGTATGCTTTGTTAGTTACTATGTATGGTTGTATTTATGCATATCTGCATGTTAATGTTTGTAGGTGTATGTGAACATACATAATTATAGTCTCTTTAGGAACCTAACAAAAGCGCTGAAACCAAGCCTCACCTGAAATGTAAATAACACAAGAACCCTCATATCACTAAGGAAAACGATAATTATGACAAAAGCAACAGAATATCTCCACTTTGTTGCTATGAAACAACTACGTTTCTGCTGTGATACGAGGTACTCAAACCCTACGGCGATGAAGAAGAATAATATATACTTCTCTTAGGCTACGTTTTAAACGACATAATTATATACGACAGGTTGACTGATTTTATCATTAACTATGTTTCTAAACAATGTAACTTACACTGCTGTAAGATGTCGTGAAACACTTATTGCAGTCAGTGGTTAAAGTGGTTTGTGTTAGCAGTGGGAACGCCGAAGAAGAGTTTTATTGGAACGCATGCATGTGTTATCATGGTCCCATTGCATGGTGAGCAGTGGGAACGCTAGCAAAAATTTCCAGAGCAGTGGGAACGCCGTTCCCACCGTTCTCACACCACTTTAAACGCTGATTGCAGTACATAAAATGCAAAGTTTCTATTGGACACCTCTAAACTTCTTAAGTTTATTTATATAAGACTAAAACGGTCAAATGCTTCAATGCCAAAACTAATCTTTATCGGCGGCAACGGCCTATGTTGTCATAAGCTGCCGTTAAACTGTGGACACACACGCTTCAATACTCTGCGGTTGGATTCACTATTATGTTTGTAAACATGAATTGAAATGCAAAGCGTGAATTAGCCACCATAAAATACGCTTACATAATCTCCAAAATAATGGAAATGAACATAGAAACTCTGCCAGTGTCGTTGCCCAGTGGCGTAAGTCCTTAGCGTGGTTAAAGGAGGAGGGCAACGCTATTCATCTCTGTTTTGATATAGCGTCGTCAAATGATAACTTACCGATCCAAGTCGGTGGGAAGATGAAGGAGCGAAGACGGAAATATTCAGTGCCATATAATTCAGATAGATAGATATAATCCCGGTTGTTGGAAGGATATACGGATAGGCAGAAAGACAGAGAGACAGATCCATAGTTAGATCAACGCATAGACTAACAGCCTTAGACAGATACTTAGGCATTCACCTTCATTTTACAATAATTATGTTCATGAATTGCGTTAAATCGCTAGCTAGAAATTGTGATCTTACCGCAAGATATAGTTAGACACTTCATAATAATTATACACAATCAGAGCTAATAATCAGACACCTTTAAAACGCTGTTGAGTATTTGTATGTAAACGTCAATTTCAAAACATATTGTCATTATGACCTGATACCAGCAAGTTCAAAGTCTGCATTTATTAGATGTATATGACGCACGGCCTGCTATCCCTCGAGCCGCTCGGGTACACGTAGAACTGATATTAGCTCCACCCTTGACTATCGGTCGATATCAATCCAAAGACCAACGTCAATCCTACTCCGCCAAGACGAAACTCCCGACAACAGATGACGTCGTGGTCCATAGATCGCACACTCGACGAGGAAGGAAACATAGATCAGAAAATAATAATCATTTAAGTCAGGGCGTTAACTTTATCCCATGAAGTGATGGTGAACACTTCCCTATTCCCTTGTCGCCAAATTCCCTCTTCTTCCCTCCCCTCCCATCTCCCTTTTTATATTCTATACAATCTTAATGTGTTGCTGTCAGCTATAACATGACGGACGACGTCTTCAATATATGCCACACAATACAATTTGTAAGTAAGCTCAGAAATCTATCATGACTGCAGAAGTCAAATATTCACAAATACAACGCCGTAAAGTGTTTTTTCTTGAACTTGGCTTGAACCAAAAACAGCGCAAAAAGTATTTAGCACATGGAAAATAGTGTTGGTGACTGTCACCACCACTTTAAAAGGTTGACTCCAGCGTTCAATACAAAGATATTTTAAGTTGGCTGTATTATGCCAAAAACTAATCTTTGTCGGCGGCAACGGCCTATGTTGTCATAAGCAGCCGTTAAACTGTGGACAAACTCAATACAAAGTGACGTCTGTGTGGTTAAGTGTCTAGTGTTGTCATAGGTAGGATATTACATACCGTGGGAATGATTGAATGTAAACGTTTAAAACATATCTTTCTGACTGCTTTGTCGAATTATGGACATTAAATATTTAATTCGAGACTTTCTATGACCGGCTGATTATATATAACTATCTAAATCTGTTGCCTGATAACGAAAATGTTATTTTAAGTATAATGGAAATGTTCTGAACACAAACCTTTTTAACGCTTTCAACGACGCTATTTATATAACCCAGATGCCTGTAATGTATCTGAAACTCTGTCTTTTGTACATTAGGGTGGAGTGAAAAAAAATTAGTTTGAGCAAACGTTTTCCAATAGTGATCAAAAGTTGTCAGTATGTTAGAGTAAGTAGTGTGCAAAATATTTTTGATTTTGCTTTGTGTCTTCTGCCCTCTACCGGCGGTTAAATATTTGCATGGGAAATTCTGTGGAAACACATCAATGTAATGCATTTTTTTTCTTGAACTGTGGGCGAATCTTCAGATCGATTCGCCATATCAGATCAGGCAGTTGTGGAAATCTCATCTGGTGTGATAGGCTACAGGATTGTGGAATGGTAATGCCCAATGAGTGCAGCGACGTCATCTCAAGGAACACAATTAGGAGAGAACGAAAGAAGGACCGAAACTCTGCTAATGCAGGGTGTGCCAGTATGCCTATGTTGCTGCCCTTCGCATTTCTTTTAACGGTCGAAAGGACAGAGCCGTAGTTCATGAGATGTGAACGGAAAATTGCATCGCAGAGTTCATTCATTCATTTCGGAAATTTATATAGCGCCTCTTAGAGATGCCTAATCAGAGGCACGCCCCGCCCATCCACGGCTAACGACGAAGGTCTTAAGCAATTAGTAGAAAGCAGATGGATTATTCAGGTGCAGTAAGCGGAGGGGCCAACTGTCTTGAAAGCTTGACGTTGTCTGACCAAAGAGTGTGCCCAAGTGACAAGGAGCGACCCCTTATCTCTAAAACCAATTAAATGTGTTCTATTTTAAATCTTGGTCGCTACCGGCTCCGTCATTAGCGTGTTTTCTTACAGTCCTCCCATGATAATTCTGTGGTCTTTTTCCACGCCTTTGTCACCAGTAGAGTTTAGAATTTTGCTTGTTTCTTGCTGGTCACTAGGCCTACTAATTTTGCTAAATAGGGTGCCTTGGCCGGGTCCTTCGTTCTGCTGCTCGGAGTATTGCTCTTATTCCAAAATATGCCCCAGTCTAGCTCTGCCTACATGCGAGATGTGTTCAACTGGCTTACTGCCTCGCAACACATTTTCTAAATGACAGCAGCGCTTGTCTGGCAGTGTCTCAATGGTATTCCTCCGTCCTACCTGTCTGACCTCTGTCAGCACTGTATCTGACATAGCCTCCCGTCGAGCTCTGTGCTCCTCGGCTAGGTGGGGTGATCCTGATCCCTCGGTCCTACTCTTTGGTCAGACAGCGTTGTGCCTTCTCGGTTGTTGCGCCCCCCCCCCCACTTGGAATGGGCTCCCGATTGTGCTACGCTTATTGCCCCTGAATAATCCATCTGCTTTCTACTAATTGCTTAAGACCTTCGTCGTTAGCCGTGGATGGGCGGGGCGTGCCTCTGATTAGGCATCTCTAAGAGGCGCTATATAAATTTCCGAAATGAATGAATGAACTCTGCGATGCAATTTTCCGTTCACATCTCATGAACTACGGCTCTGTTCTTTCGACCGTTAAAAGAAATGCGAAGGGCAGCAACATAGGCATACTGGCACACCCTGCATTAGCAGAGTTTCGGTCCTTCTTTCGTTCTCTCCTAATTGTGTTCCTTGAGATGACGTCGCTGCACTCATTGGGCATTACCATTCCACAATCCTGTAGCCTATCACACCAGATGAGATTTCCACAACTGCCTGATCTGATATGGCGAATCGATCTGAAGATTCGCCCACAGTTCAAGAAAAATGCATTACATTGATGTGTTTCCACAGAATTTCCCATGCAAATATTTAACCGCCGGTAGAGGGCAGAAGACACAAAGCAAAATCAAAAATATTTTGCACACTACTTACTCTAACATACTGACAACTTTTGATCACTATTGGAAAACGTTTGCTCAAACTAATTTTTTTCACTCCACCCTATTGTACATGCCTGATCGTCATCGCCTATCGGAAATACTCGCCGTTGTTCGGCAAAACTAAACACAAATTATGATAATCCTGTCGACGTCAACGGCCGCTGTTGACGCCACAAGATATCATTAAACAACAGATATTATTAAATGAGATACGGTTTTGAAATGGGACACCAGTAATAAATTGCTTCTTTGTATTATATTGTGAAAATGTGGAAGCCTATGCCATCCGTGCCTTAGTAACAGGGGAGTGCCAGTAACAAGTCTAGACGAATGAGGAGGGCGACGGCTATGATCGTTGTTATCACAGGGTTGCTAAACTGAAACTACTACTTACCTCCATCTTCTCCCTCATTTGTGACTCTATGCAGCATTGTGGATACCAAACTCGTTGCCTGTATTGTGTATAATCCTTGTCATGTATTGCATAAATTGTTACCGCCGATCAAGCAATTTCACTACTCGCTGCGGCCACGGTCCCATAAGCGTGAGCTTCCTTTGCTTGACAACCTGACTCAGAAATGC
>JACEVL010001971.1:0-22373 GCA_020284085.1 Aporrectodea caliginosa
GATGTAGAAGTTACAGTCGCGTTGTGTTTAATGAAGAACTGTGTTTGAATATTAACTGTGGTTTAAAAGAAATACATTTAAAGAACTGTGTCAATTTACTTCGTAAACAGTTAGAAGATGTTGAGCAAAATATACGTAGAAATAAGGAAAGTTTTGAGTTAGGTCACAACTAAAGAAAGGACAGAAAAGTTGGTGACAAACCTCATGCACCATCTTTCTAAATCATGATCAATATGCCAACTGTATTTAAGTAAATAAAAGAATAACAAGCTTATTTACAAATAAAACACTTGTGTCAAGTTCTTTCTGATAGATAAACAGTTGTTGGCTTATAGCTAATTTTTTAAATTTAGCATGCCAACTTCTCGCTAAAATTCGTATCATGTAGCCTACAATTGGATTGTTCAATATTGCTCTATATGCTGCTAATTTAGCATGAATAAAGTATTTGTTTAATCTGTGAAGCCAGCCTATAATATGAAATAAGCTTACAGCACATGTTTTTTCACTTTCTGCAATAAAAGCTCATACGTGACAAAAACGGCAGCTATGGTGGAACTGGCATCAACAAGGAGTTCCCCACTATGTTGGTTGTTAGAGATGCCTGGCAAACGCATTCTTGGGTCTGGACACACAACAACTGAGGCCATCCTGAGGAATTTCTTGTTGCATTACCAGAATTATAAGTTGGTGAGGCCACGAAGGCAACAATAGTCGCCGCGTTGGTAATTCGGGAGATAGCTAGAATCCCGCACAGCGTGCTGATTCGGGTGTTCGCAAGCACTGGAAGTTGTATGAGCCAAGATTTCTGCTGATTCAAGGAGTTACAGTTTGAAGTCGATTTAAATTAACTCTTTCAGTCGTCATCTCTTATATTTCTTCGAACACCTTATAGCTTTCTTTGATGAGCGTATCATTGAATACATCGAGTCTGCTCTGGTAATACAATCCTACTCATCCACCTTATCCGCTATCCATGTAGCGTCTGGACAGGAAAGCCTTCGACCACCAGACTCCACTGGGAGCGTATGACCGTATGTCACAAGGAGATCTTTAAAACTGTTTGATCTTCTTACCATCCAGGGTCAAGAACAATCTACAGCCTTCCTATCAAAGGCTTCTGCTCCCTGGCCACTGGACCCTACTTTCCAGTCGATGAAGGCAAATGTCAAACTGTTGATGGTCGTCAATGACTGCGCAGAACGCGTGGAGTGGCTCTGATCCATTCTTACAATGATGTAATAAGGATGAGTCACAGAAACAATACTTGCTGCAACTTGTCTCCAGTCATTGGACAAAATTTTCTGTTCCAACGAAGGCAAAATTAAATAATAATGGGTTGCGGGTTTTCAAGCACTTCAATGACGGGATTTATGCAGACTGGATAACTTCTTTAATTATCTAAACTATGTTTCATTACAAACTTAATGCAGCCTTACTAAGCAGTAACACTGCAGTATATATTTCTAATTAGGGCTGTTTATTGTTCAAAATAAAAACTGACTTGAAAAATTATAAGTGATTTGAAAAAAAATCAAAATTATACATGTTTTTTGACAAGTTCATACTATAGAGCAAAAGTCGAAAAACATAGCGACCTCTAAATATAATCCAAACTTTCCAAAATTTGGCACAGAGACTCATGTTTTCATGTGTAACAAGGGCAGCCTTGTGGAGCAATGCATTTCCAACTTTTAATTTTTTGGACCACACTAATACATACATACTTACATGCATACATACATACATGCATATACTTAGAAAGCTAAAAATGAACATGCTGATTTCGTAATAGGCGAATCTATACCAGATTGTCCCTTGGTGGTTAACAGGGTAGGTAAAATGCTTTCTGAGATTTTTAAATCAATGACGTAGTGCTGGTTTCTGGAGGTGACAATTATAACCTACTAGGAATTATAAAGTTGGCCTTTGGAAGAGGAATTAATGAAGCCAAGACTATTTATTAATTATCTGCTGGAAGCATTGATGTAGACTTTAAAAAGTTCAAGTCATGAGCTTTGACAGTACTTCTGTGAACACTGGTCGCTTGAATGGAGCACGTGTTCTTCTGGAAAATAATTATGATTGGACAAGAGCTTCTGTGATTTGCTTGCTGTCTCCATATCATGGAAGTGATCTTAATCACGGTCTTCGCTTTTGTGCCTTTAAGGTAGGCTACCTACACATAGCCTACTAATGTTCAAGAGTTTTAAGGCTGCTTTGGAAATGTGGCATATGAGAAATTGCAGAGACTGGAAAATGCTGAAACAGAAAATGTCCATGAATCCACCATTACCATCCTCAACAATATGGCTGGAAGGAAATGGCAGAAGATGAAGATTGTGCAGAATGTCCAATGAATCCAGTGAACGGATTGTGAGAGGCAGGGCAAACATACTTCATGAGGGAGCTAGCCTAAGAGATTTTGCTACAAAGAGACAAAGCTACTCCAGTCTCTAAAGTAGCCTAAGTGTTTCACTTCTCCACCTTCCACCAGACGAGTGGAGTGAGAACGCAGACAATCAACATTGAACGTGGGAAAATGGATTAGAGCATTGTCGAACACGGTGTCAAGTTCTTTGAAGAATTAAACAGCCTCTTCCAGATGATGAGGAAAGTTGTTGCCTCGTCAACTTGCAGTTCTTCCTGCAACTTTTGAAGCAAACAGAACGGCTGATCCCACTGATACTACGAAGAATTCTTCTATAGATGCAGTGCTGAAGATATGAAGTTCTGCGACACGCCGACACATACTTCTTGGGATATCATTTGAGAGTTGATGTTTGTTTATGTTTCCTTGCAGCAAATAATATTGCTAACATGATATAACTACTGTGTTTGTGTACTAAATATTACTAATTATTATTATTATTATGGTTTGTGAACTAAATAAGCAACTGTATAGACTAGACTGATTGACATAGCACTAGGGCTATCCTGTTAGCGGAACTTAAGGTTCCTTAGGGTATTACCCATTGTTACTGCATTTGGAAAAAAAACTGTCTTTACATGTAAACACTGAATTGAAGCGGTGAACAATAAAGTTGATTTGATTTACATTAGCAAATTAATAATCTTATCATAATTTATGATTTCAAGACGTTATGCGTATTTTCTAACCTATCACACTGTTAGTTCTTTATGGTAAAAGGGAAGGGTCTGTGAGCACCGTTTTCCAGTTGGAGTAGGAAGTTGAAATTTTTGTCAGAATGATACGATTAACTGGTGTAAATCACTGAAGGGTGTCTTGAACTCTATCTTGAACTTCAGTGTTTACCATGTGATCATAGACAACGCTATCAGTCTATGCAATGTAGTGGTGTAGGGTAGTATGAATACACAAGTCAATAATAATATAACTTAATGCGAATAGAGGACGGTAAGAGGAGTGCAGTACGTGCTATGATCCCAGTTTTTTCAGCAAATTTTGAGGAGATATATATTATGTGGTCTTTCCATGTTAGATGCTAGTCTACATAGACTCCCGTAAATTTTTTGGACTCAACTCTGGAGAGGCAGATCCAGTAATGCTCACGTGTGCAGGTTGGATGATTAATTGTAATGGTAAATCTTATACTATAATTCTTAGTCTGTTTACGATGTCCTTCCGTATGTATGTATGTTTGCAGTGTTTGGCTGTCCGGCTAAAGGCTCCGAAACGGAACGGTTTAGCGATTTGAAATTTTTTTCAAAACATTATTACACAACGTCTAATTCAACGCGACTATTTTCAGTTCGCAATTTTATTTAAACGCCGATATATGGACATTTTAAATTTCCAACTTTTCGACGAGGGTATCTTATAATAGTATGGCCATTTGTCGACGTCACCGGGCTAACTGTGCAATCTTACGTCACTTGGAGCATCTAGGTCAACGCTCTGATTCGCAACCAATCACGATGACCGTTGATTTCAAATCGTAAGTGGTAACGCCAACGGAAGAATTTCAATGCAACACTTTACGGATACGACATTTTTAACGAACGTTTTCATTTTAATTTCTATAGATCTCAAGTTCTCAACCCAACTTTATTTCACCTCAAAATTTACTTTAAATTCTGATATTTGGACATTTTAAGTTTCGATGTGGTCATAGTTTCAATGCTATGCAGGAGTATATGTGGGCATAGAGTTAAATTAAACAATTTCAAGCCAGCGCGTAAATTCGCCAGAGCAACACACGAAAAATTTGCACATGTAGGCCTATCGTTAAATTCAAATTAACGGGCGCTGACGAAGATGTCGTTAACGGTTAAATTCAAATACACGCCTATTTAAGGTAGAGATAACCCGTGCAGTACACGGGGAAAGCAACTATATTCACCTCTAAATAGCGTTTCCATTCAGATATAATTATGGACAATTTAAAAATATTTGAAGCTCATTAGCAAATATAGTAAGTAGGTAAGTAGCCTTTATTTGCAGGCGATAAAAATTACGCCTGGGGAAAACCCGGGCGAACGCCGGGTAACAAATACTAGTAGACTTTATAAATTAATTCAACAATAACTTAGGTGGCTAATCTAGGTGCCTGGGGTGCGCTTTATTCTAATGGTTAGTGGGTTGTGCTGGTGGTTAGGGTGCTTGACTGGCACCCAATAGGTCGAGAGTTCAAATGCCCTCCAGAGCAGAAATTTGTTTCGAGATTTCCGCCCCTCTTGCGCTTCTAGCCAACGGAGCTATACGTGAATATATTGACCGTAAACTGTAGGTGGCGATAGAAGACTGGCCCCAAGCCCTCAAGGTTAGATGCTAAGAAATTTTAAGTAGACAACTCTGCGTTTTCACTACTGTCTCTCAGAATAGATCAAGGGGACTAATAATAGTGGTGGTAGTAGTAGTAGTAGTTGTAGTAGTAGTATTAGTAGTAGTAGTAGTAGTAGTAGTGGTAGTAGTAGTAGACTAGTAGTAGTAGTAGTAGTAGTAGTAGTAGTGGTAGTAGTAGTAGTAGTAGTGGTAGTGGTAGTAGTAGTGGTAGTGGTAGTGGAGTAGTAGTGGTAGTAGTAGTGGTGGTAGTGGTAGTAGTAGTGGTAGTAGTAGTAGTAGTAGTAGTAGTAGTAGTAGTAGTAGTAGTAGTAGTAGTAGTGGTAGTGGTAGTAGTAGTAGTAGTAGTAGTAGTAGTAGTAGTAGTAGTAGTAGTAGTAGTAGTAGTAGTAGTAGTAGTAGTAGTAGTAGTAGTAGTAGTAGTAGTAGTAGTAGTAGTAGTAGTAGTAGTAGTAGTAGTAGTAGTAGTAGTAGTAGTGAGTAATAGCAGTAGTAGTAGTAGTAGTAGTATAGTAGTAGTAGCAGTAGCAGTTGTTGTAGTAATAAATAATAGTAATAATCAACAGAGTTTTCCACCTACTCAACACATGCCAATATAAAATGCGACCCCGACCTCGTGATTATGTACTTCCCTTTATGGACAATAGAAATTTTATTCCTCGTGTCCTTTACCGAAAATTGGTAGGCCTACCAATAATCTGAGAGTCTTTCTCAAAATGTACCATTTAACACTAAATTCCATCTTTTGACCCTTCCTGTTAACATTAGTTTTATATTTTGATTCTATCTTTATTATTCTTTTAAATTATCTGTAATCAGTTGCGGTGTGTCAGCTGTTTTTTGTGTGTGCCAATAAAACGAATATATATATATAAGTAATAATAATAATAATAATAATAATAATAATAATAATAATAATAATAATAATAATAATAATAATAATAATAATAATAAGGCTGGGATTCCATCAATAAAGGAACCACCAGGTCTACTACGCACGGACGGCAGAAGACCAGACGGCCTGACAATGATCCCATGGCGCGCGGGTCGCCATCTGGTGTGGGACGCGACGGTGGTAGATACACTTGCACCATCATACATCCAGGCTACGGCAGCGACGGCGGGCGCGGCAGCTGAGATCGCCACGGACAGAAAAATGACCAAGTACAATGCACTATTAAACACGCACTTTTTCGTCCCTCTAGCTCTCGAGACCTTAGGTCCAATTAACATCACTGGTCAAAACTTTATTTCGGATCTAGGTCGTAGTCTGACGCTGTCCACAGGAGACAACAGAGAGACCTGCTTCTTGCTGCAGCGTCTCTCTATTACTGTCCAGCGGTACAACTCGGTGGCTTTCCGCGGCACTTTAGCGGAGCCAGACCTTAGGGAGATGTGAGACTAACGGCATTTATGACGTTAATTTTAGACGACAGCTACTGCATAATAATAATAATAACAATAATTAATAAATAATAATAATAATAATATTATTATTATTATTAATAATAATAATAATAATATCTTTTCTTTATTGAAGCGCCTGACAAACGCACTGCGCTGTACATTTACATGTTATGCAATTGAAATCTTAACTACTAACAGAACAGACAGCCTGCAATACAACGGCGCTAATAGCAGCCTACAAAGCATGTCCGCCTTACGGGACTCGAACTCGGTACCTCTCGCTCTCTATGCCAGTGTGTTATGCCAATGCGCTATCGGGCCCATAATAATAATAATAATAATAATAATAATAATAATAATAATAATAATAATAATAATAATAATAATAATAATAATAATAATAATAATAATAATAATAATAATAATAATAATAAAATTTTGCGTAGCTTGGTTCGAGCCGGTTACCCCTCTACCAAGGAACCGGTAGGCCTCCTGAGAACCAATGGCAAGAGACCTGACGGTCTCACTCTTATCCCTTGACGGGCGGGGCGGAGACTAGTTTCGGATGTGACGGTCACAGACACCCGTCTCCTACCTACCGAGTACTTCTCGGATAGCTAGGGCTGCGGCGGAGATTGTTTTATTTCCTGTAAGAATTACTATGGACACCATAACAAGGATTGTTTGAAGACGTACTGTTGTAAATGATGAATAAACAAAATACTGTTAGATTAATGATTGATGAAACTAGGGTGACCCTGCTAGCGAAACCTTATGTTCCTTTGGGTCTGCCAATTGACGCCACTGCACATGAATGTCTTGATTGTATTTGTTTGTGATAGTATTATGGTGATCAACAAACGAATTGATTGATTGATTGATTGAAAATATCTCCGAATCTATTCATCAGATGTCGCCAGAATGTTATATGGTTGACGGGTCTTCACCTGCGAATTACTGTAGTTGATCATGGGTTTTCTTTTCGGCGACATCTTTGAATTAAAAATATGGCAAGATTTTTGTGATAATTTATTTTGCAATTAGCCTATCTTATTTTCGGGTGTATTAATACTGTAATTAATCTTCATTCTGCGTAGGGCATGCATGTTGCTATATAATAATATTTGTAAACAGTGGTTATTGGCAAGACTATGTAGGCTGAAAAACTTAATTAGCCCTTGCACTTTAGAATTACCCGGATATTGGACGAAGTGTTACTGTTCATGGCGTGCTGGTGAGGGTAACAAGGCCCACCTTTCTGTGGGTAATAAAGCAGACATTATAAACAGTTGAGCATGACGAAATGTGGCGAGTGCGGACAGTGGCTACATGATGAATGTATTGGTTTAGATTCAGTAGTAGAAGCAGAAACATTCGTTTGCCCATATTGCAACGAATAATAAAATAATAATTTCAGGAAAAAGCCTGAATTAATGAATACACATTTTCACCATATTTATTTTATTCCGGACAGCTGTAGTTAATCGATTGCTGTCCATAAATATATTAACTCATAAGAAACAGTGTCAAACTCATGTTTGACAATGTAAAGCGGACATTTAAACGACGACATTGGGCCTTATTACCCGCGGTGTTGGGTAATAAGGCCCACATGACGACTTAAAAAAAATTATTTGCTAATATGTGAAATGTTATTTCATCGCAGCAATTAATCCACTATGTGACTACTTTCATAAACTCTTCATATGACTATTTTGCATAGTTGCAGTTCCATACCAGTAGCCGTTTTTGGTAAAAATTCCTTAGGTGGGCCTTATTACCAACATTTGGCGCCGTTATAAAACGGCGCAGGACAAAACGGCGCAGACAAAACGGCGCAGACAAAACGGCGCAGACAAAACGGCGCAGACAGAACGGCGCAATTCAAAGTACCCCGACAAAACGGCGCAGACAATACGGCGCAGTACAAAGATTATGATAACCGTTTATTGATTGTTTGCATATTAGCGTCAAAAAGTACCGCCTGACGTGATAAGCTGAGTTCTACCATAGACTCGCTCGATTGAAATGTAATTCAGGCCCAGTTATAATAAAGAAGACTTTCTAAAAGCTTAATGTGTTATCGCATTCAAATATTTGATGTTACTCAGTTACTTCTTTATAGTAGATATTTTAGTATATTTGTATGCTTCTACTATTATGACAACGTATGAACTATGCACTATAAGACTTGATGAAGTTTCTCAGTTATTTCTAGTATATATTTTATTTAAAATTTTGCTGCTTCTACTAGGCCCTAATAAACTACTATAAACTATTGTTCTTTAGTTCAGTTTTGCGCCGTTTTGTCTGCGCCGTTTTGTACTGCGCCGTTTTGTTGCTGCGCCGTTTTGTCTGCGCCGTTATGTCTGCGCCGGTTTGTCCTGCGCCGTTTTGTCGGCGCACTCCCTCATTTACCTTACACCCAGCTTGCAGCCAACCATCACTTTGTCCCTCTGGCCTTCAAAACCATGGGCACGGTGAGTGCTGAAGGCTAGGCCTTTTTTCATCCTTATTATTATTACTGTTTTTATTATTATTATTATTATTATTATTATTATTATTATTATTATTATTATTATTATTATTATTATTATTTTATTATTATTATTATTATTATTTGCCCTGAGGTACATAATATGATCCCTCAGGGACTGAGGGATCATTATTTATGGGGGATTATTATTATTATTACTATTATTATTATTATTATTATTATTATTATTATTATTATTGTTATTATTATTATTATTATTATTATTATTATTATTGTTGTTGTTGTTGTTGTTGTTGTTATTATTACAGAGGGTTTTTAAGATGGAGATATTTTCATTTAGGATGACGAAATATGTGGATAAATCAACCGAAGAATTGGCATCTGCGTTCATCGTTGGCACATGTCAATTGCTACCAAGTTGTCTCCTGTTCTTTCTGATCACATGCATGACTTAACTGCGTCACTGAGCCCTGCACCAACTTATTACAACATTTTTTGTGGCAGTGCTGTGGAGTTCTATATCCGACCGCTGCATACATGCATTGGCGACACAGATTTCTTAGTCGTCAATGCCGAAGACGTGGCCTTCAATGGTGAGTGTTTAATATTGCCAAGTGATATGAGTGGTCTCTCCGATACAATCAAGTGCTACAAGATTGAATCATACGACAAGTATCCAGGTTTTGTTCGATTACGAGTTTGGGGAAATCTGATCTATGATTGGAAATATAAAAAGTACGAATTTAATCCTACGCTTAGGCCTATAGCAAGCTACCTGAAGCTAAATATGGATAGCTTTAATGATGCGTTACCGGTGCACAATTTTCCAAACGTAAGAAACGCTTTCCCAATCATTGTCAGTGGTCCATCTATTAAACATCGAGCAGAAAGGCCACCTGGCTTCGATCTCGGATGTGATATTGTTAAAGGCGTGTGGTGCCCACAATGGCCTAAAGAAGCACAAGCTTGGCTTCAGCGACCTAGGAATAATGGATGGCCGACCATTCGTACAATCTCCGAGGTTGTACAGAATGGTTGTCATGTTGTATACGCTCAGCATCGTTCTTGCAGAGACGACAAAGATCAGTGGAGATTTTCATTTTCATTCGCAGAAGTTATTTTACTTCAGAGTTGGACTCAAACTCAGCAGATTGTCTACCATTTGCTGCGATTCTTCGCCAAGAGAGAATTAATACAAAAGAATTGTCCAAAGGAGGATGACAGTAGTAAGAACTCAAGTGACATTCCTCCGACTTAGGCTACATCTCGCCCAGTCACTTGCAGTCAAACCCACACACTAAGTACATGTCGTGATGGGCGATTGTGGTTCCTAATAGATCATTTAGTTCAATTAATTAGATTTGAGTTAATTAAGGAAAGATCAATAGTTATTCAACGTCAGACATGCATTCAAATGACGTTAGAGTGTACATGTAGGCTATAGCATGAATCGTTTATCATAGGAAACTAGTTTCAACTACCTAGACTAGCATCTTCATTACTACATTAAATCTAAGATATTATGGCAAGTAAGTAGGAATATCCTTTAATAAACCAATTGCTTATCGCATTTTGGTGTACAATCAATATAGTCTCGCATCCATGTTATAATGACAAAACGTCTAATCTGGAGGCCCACAACCTTCTGCTCTACCTCCCCTCCCGTTGGTTATTCTTTGTTCAAGATTGATGCAGTCACCCGTCTTGATGCATCGACACCTAAGCAGTACTCATGAGCCCCCATCCTGCGAAAATTGGTTTATCTGGTCGCATTCATCGTTCGGTCAATTTCGTAGTTCACTTACAAACGCCGTGATGAATCAAACTTCTCTTCAAACAGTTCTGTTCGGCCAACGTTCGACTGGCTGCAAATTATCACTTCGTAGGCCTACAGTGTTCTCAAAGCAACTCTTTCATCTACCGCAATCGACGATGAATCTTCAATTGAATCACAGCTATCGCAACGAACCTGTTTGATATAACTAGGCAACTTCAGGGTATTGACCTTTCCCAACTTATGTTGCTCTTTCCTCACATAACCTTTTCCGTCACAGTTGGTGATCTGGGACTTACTCTTGACTCTGAGCTTACTTTGTCTCACCATGTGAACCTGGTTGCACGGAGTTGTTATTATCAGCTTCGTCAGCTTCGAGTGGTCTCTCGCTCTCGCTCTCACGATGCGGTCGTGGTCCTTGTTCACGCCTTTGTTACCAGTCGAATTGACAACTGTTGCTCCCTACTTGCTGGCCTTACTCTTGGGGTTCTGGGGCGACTAGATCGAGTTCTGCGCTCGGCTGCTCGTCTTATTGGACGACTTCTTAAGTTCTCTCCTGTCTCTGCATACATACGTGATGCGTTGCACTGGCTGCCTATCTCTCAGCGGATCTCATACCGCACTGCTGCTGTGGTTTCTCGCTGCGTTCTTGGCTGTGCTCCATCTTACTTGCGTGATCTTTGCCGCCCAGTGTCCGACGTTGCAGCGCGTCCGGCGCTTCGTTCTGCGTCGAGGGGTGAGCTCTTAGTTCCACGGGCACGCTTGGCTATTAAGCAGCGCCGTGATTTTTCGGTTGTGAGACCTTCCATCTGGAATGACCTCCCGCTTAAGCTCCGCTCTTTACTTGTGAGCCATCAGGCAGTGTTCTACAAATCATCACCAGCACCACTACCATCACCACCACCATCAACACCACCACCATCATCACCACCATCATCCTCATCGTCCTCCTCCTCATCATCACCACCACCAACACCAACACCATAGGATCCAATAATTATAAAAGACATAATTTGTGGGTCCTATAATAGGGTCCAATAATAATAAAGAAAATAATTATTTTCGTCTTGAGTAGCTTTAGCCTTATCCACTAATTTCGGAACTGTTTGATTGCTTTTTGGCCTATTGTTGAGACTTAAACGCGGTTCTGTGCAGTTAAAATGTTTAACACCGCGAATAGGGCCTACCACTGGTGTCAAAAAACGACCCCAGAGCTTGTTTCCATTAGTGCTGCTCACCTTCCTCCAACCCCGTTAATTGATATCTCAATGAAATTTTATGACTGTATTGGTATTCCTGTTTGTAAAAAAAATACAAGTCTTATTTACATTTTCTATCACCAGATTATGCTCAATGACATTTAGAGAGATCTGGGAACATTATTTTAATAGCCAACATAATTTTGAAGCTCACCGTTTACAGGGTAACTACTAAACATACTAATGAGCGTTCGTACATTAGTTGGAATATGATATAGGCAATTAAGTCAATGTTAAAAAGCGAATAGTTTGTTGCTAATTATGGGATTCAATGTTCTCAATTTTCGTGGCTCTGCGATTGGACCATCTAGAGAGATAAAAGTTATACATTTGTTAAGGAGTCAAGCAGAAACCAATCAGAAGTGTGATGCTTTCACATAAGCCGTATGCAGAATTATAATAATCGAATTAACAGAAATTATGAAGTTCAAAATTATTACGAACAAAATATGTTTTTAATAAATCTAATGAATCGAAGATTGGACACATTTAAGGCCAACGTTTCTTAATATTTTACTTTTAAGGTTAGGCCAACTGTTCACTTAATGAGAAGAATTTTTACATCCTTCTCAGAAATCTCTTCACATATGCCTAAATGAAAATTGAGGAAGGTCATTAATCATGCTGTGGTAATGATGTCAAAAGTACATGTAGATTAATCTTAGACAAAACTTCCTTGCAACCCTCAGTTTGCGCAAGTGGGTGATTTGATAGCTGTTGTTTGCAACCCGCATCTAACGCAGCCTTGTTTGCATTGATTCACGCACAATTACACATGCGCAATTATATAGGTCTTCACTTTTAAATAGCATCAGGAAGTTATGAGCCTAGCGCATTCGTAATAGTGAGGTCATTCAAAGGCGTAGAAGTTCTACCATACGCAATACTGTACACAGCAAAAAAGCAAAATGTGTTTCTATGAATTTGATTTTCACTCGTAGGCTAAGTGGTAAAGCGCTAAAATCACGAGCATTACGTAGCCGAGAGTTTTACAGGAAAATTAACCGAAAACACGTCAGTGCTAAATTTAATATCTTTTAGGTCAGTGCTTTCCAAACTGTGGTCCGCGGACCGGTGCCGGTCCGCGAGACCTAAGCTGCCGGTCCGCGACGTGAGTCAAAAAAATGGTCAAAATGTCTCAGAATCAAGAAATGGTTCCACCAAATTTTTCATATAGCCTAAAATTTCCATAAATTAAAAGATTCGTCCTACAAGTAAATGTATTTCAGCCAAAATTGTAAGCGAAAACTAGAAATTTTGCTGTTAACATTTGCGATTTTTTGTCCGGCAAAGAAACCGGATGTGACATATGTCCATCGTCTTTAATAATCTGGTCAGTGCATCCGTGAAAAGAAAATAAACACGTCTGCTTCCACATTCAAAACTGTAAGTGCAATTCTAATATATTATAAATTTTAAAATTATAGCAATGACAAGTAATAAATATATTAATAAACAGCACTAGCATATATATACACACCCGCGCTACTATTAAATAGTAATTTCACTTTGTTTACCCAATTTATAGATGGCGAAGCAAGGCTCAATGGACATGTTTCTTAAGAGGAAAAATAGAAATGTGGAGCCAGAAATAGAAACTGATTCTTCAAATTCATCTGATTCAGATAATGCAGACATAAATAGATGCAGGCGAAGCGCTTGATATCCCATCTCTATGGAAGGTCATCAGTGAGCACTTGACTAATTTAATTGACCGTTTTGAGTTTTACTTTCCGACCGAAGACGATCCTCGGATAGGAACTAGTTGGATCCGAAATCCATTTATAGCATCGTTGAACTGTCACTTTGGAAGATAAATTGTTGGATCTAGCTGCTGACGAAGGATTGAAGATGGTTTTCAACACAATGCCATCACTAGCATCTTTTTGGATTCATGTCAAAGCAGAATATCCTGAACTTGCTGAAATTGCTCTGAAAGCTCTTCTCCCATTTCCTTCCACTTACCTGTGTGAGAGTGGGTTTTCGTCCATGAGCATCATTAAGACAAAATATAGGAACAGTATGGATATTCGTTCTCCTTTGCGTGTAGCACTGTCCACAATCGAACCACGACTTGATAAGCTTGCAAGCAGTAAACAGGTCCACCGTTCGCAATAGCTAGTCACTGTTACTTATTATGATTTTAGTTCAGCTAGCATTAACTTGTTTAACACTTGTTTTATACTTAGAACTGTACTTAAATTTGTTACGTTTTCCTAACAATATCCTCTCCTTCCAATGTTACTAAACAATTTGGTACCAAATTCCAAGATTTGTTATGCATTCTTATTAAATGTTATAATACAGATAATTAAGTCTCATTCTAATATACAATATAACAGCCATTATATTTTTAAAAGTCATAACAAAAACAATTATTAGACTCGCATTTAAAGAGTAATATAGTCATAGACCTGGCTAAACATGCATTTAAATCAATTTTAATATATATTTGAAGAACTTAGGTGATCGAAGAAGATATAATAAGCAATAAATTGGGCACCGGTCCTTCAGCTGTCTGAAAAATTCCTGCCGGTCCGTGACACTGAAAAGTTTGGGAAGCACTGTTTTAGGTTATAATATGTTTGGCTCAAATAGAGTTGAATAGAGATGTAAAGGGTCGTCTCTTTGACGCTGTGACCTATCGCCACACAATGTAAAATTTGCTTTGTTCCGTGAAAACTAAAAACTAGCCTTTTAACATCGTTTCTAGTTAATCGGAGATGGGACACATTTCAAGTAAAAGTTTCTTAAACATTTTCCTTTTAAGGTTACTCTGCACTTCACGAGAATGCTTAAATGTAAATGCGAAAATGTTTCAACTGGCCTACCCGCTTAAGAATCCTCCAATAAAGTCTTAGTTGCGTCGACTGATGACTGTAGGGTGTAGGCCAACTTGTTTTGAGTAACTGATGAAACTCAGCTGCTCAATTCAGCCTGTAATAAGCTGCGATCAACGTTCTGCGGGTACAACAACCCTGCACAAGTTAAGACTATTTTATAACTGAGGAAGTTTAAGTCAATTTTATAACTGAGGAAGTTTATGAGCTGAACATCTTTGTATGACTTACAATTTGTAATATCAGGGCAACCGTACGAATCGAAGGAAATTTCCCAGATGAAAGTAAGAACAAATTTACTATCTTACGATGTTACACGATGGAAAAGAAATCTTTAGTTCTTACATTCGGGTCATTTTACTAAATCGAAAATTGAGAATCGGCTGAGCCAACTGTAACAGTCACTCGCTAATTAATAGGGAAATAATAGCTCAACGCTGATGTGCGAGGTTTTCTGTATATCAAAATTTAAAGATTATAGACCGAAAAATTAGAATTGAAAAAGCAAATAGAAAGTTTTGTCCACCTTCCGAAATGCATAGTAGGGCCTATATAAAATTATTTTAATTGAATTATTTTCAGTAGAGCACACTTAGGGGAGCGTGCTACAAGATGCCCAGGGTGAATAAAACGCCCGCATACCCAGCCTCTTTAAAACGTATAGAACTATACAGATTCGTATTTTAGTTGTGTGTTTGCATGTAGCGACATCGTGTGAACCTTCCTTAACGGTAAAGTTTAGAGATATTAGCGTGATTAATCAATTTTCTAATTTTTACTACTTCTGCGTAAGTACACATTTATGAATAGGCCTACTACCAAGGCGCATTTTTCGACGTTTATTTTGGATCCATTTTTAGTTCTTTTTAAGGTTTTATAAAACTTGTAAACACTGATATAGTTAAATAAAATGGCGTCAGTAGAGAAGAACTAGAAAATTACAAGAAGCCCATGGGCGTCACGAATGTATGGCACTCATAGAGATTACAAGATGCCCATGGGCATCTAAAATATATAGGAAGCATAGAGATTACAAGGTTCCCAATCATAATGTCTCCTTTTACAGCAAGAATAGGTACATGTACTTGTGCATTTATCAGTGGTTATTGACTCTATTTCACCAGTGCCCAAATCCCAGAGATTGAGAGTACAAAATCGAAAACAGACGCCTGAGGTCTTTACCAGTTCAGTGAGTTTACCATAGAAAAAGAAGTTACTAGAACAGACAGGAAACAGAAATATGAAAACAATGCCAAAACAGACTAAATCTGTGGCTACCTATAAGGACACTGCGTTTTCAGAGACAGTTGCAGCAAAAAACAAAATGAAGGAATTAAAGAATAAAAACAAACTTACATGCAGGCAAGACAAACCAAGGGCAAGAAAAGCAAGAAGTGGTGTCCTTGAACACCACCCAAAAGGCAACTAATTTGCTTAGTAGCTTTAGGGTATTTTAGTTTATGGTGCAATTTGTTTAGTTCATATATATACAGTTTACTTCTTTAGTCTATAAAATGCATGATTGCCATACCACTTGCTTAAGTCATTTTCCATTGTTCCAAGATGCCCATCCTATGGGCGTCTTATAGTACGGGGTTCCTAAGATGCCCAGTTTGAAGACATCCATTTTTTTAAATTTACAGATATGATCTTATTGAATTAACTTCTCTTTGCATTGGGTACAAACATGTACTTCTCTTGCAATCCACACAGAAGAAACTCACAATTTTCCTTAGCGTGGACATCTTGGAGCACCCTCACCTATATTATTTCCCCTGCCGTTCAATTCCTATTGACGATTTCGAACTTTCTAATAATCCTCGTGAATACTTATATTTTTTGAAAAACTGCCTCTAGTTCTTCCGTAAAAATTGAAAATTTTCGTCTCTTGAAATTTCTAAGACGATCTGCCTCGGTGTTTAAACGCCTCTGCAACCAGCATTTAAAAAGTTCTTAGATAAATATCTATGAATTAGACCATAATATATGCGTATTTTCTTGACATGCGGATTTGCTCACACCACAACGTTTTCGATTGAGGTCTCGTATCCCAACTATTTCATAAGGTAAATAGACAATTTATTTCCATTGAGTATTATAGTATGAGTCTGTCAGTATTCATTCATTCATTCCGAGAATTTATATAGCGCCTCTTCAAGAGACATACTCAGTATCGCAGAGTATGAAACCCCCTCCATCGGAGGATGGAAGAGAAGAAATAAATTGAGAATCCCTATTTTGTAGACCAAACTCACTACTTAGGCTGTGGAAAACAAACTTTAATCAATTTTTGGTCTGTGACCGTAACCATTTGCGTCAAACTGGATATTCGAATCGATGTCATTCTCGTGTTTACCTTGAGCGGGTGTTGTTGGTTGATCTTCCTTCCCTGCGCGCGACTGAGAGGGAACACTTTCTCCATTCAGATATATGGATATAAGGAACTACATAAAAAGCACAACATACAGGCCTACATGCACTGTGACACAGTAACCGATTGGTATGGAACGCTTCCCTTTCATATCGAACAATTCAGGCATGAGTTTCTAATAAAATTGTCACTGTGTTAGGGCCTTGAAGAAATCCATAAGGGCTATTTCTAGGGACAAATCTGATGCAATCGGACAAACTCTCGCACGATGATGTGTATATGCTACTTCAAACCCTTCTTAGCTGCCATCTCTGGTCGTAATCGTAATCTCGAGATTTCTACAGCATTAAGAGAGCAAAGTCGCAGGCACTAACTATTACACGCAAGACTAGGAAGTTAGTAGGAACTCCAAAGGAAAATTCGGGCCAACCTCTCTGACACAACGCAGCGCTCGTGCATAAGCTGGAGCCCAACGAATAGAAATGTGAAGTTTACGGTTATGATAACTTATAATAACTAAGTGAAAGAAGTCAAAGTTTAGGCTAATGGCGACCTTCCTTTCAAAAATTAATAATCGAACTCAGGTCAGCTGTCGGATTAAAGAAATAGTTTCGCAGCTATTCTAAAGTTATCAGAATGTCCAAAACCGAAAGAGATTGGACTTTCTTCCTGATATTAACGGTATCAAGTACTTTGGGCAGCGAACAGAGCAGAGTAATAGACCGGGTACCCAGCACTTTTTTCTGGTTCCGGTTACATCAAGGGAATCCAATTATCGTATCTAATCCGGTCTTCAGCGACGTTTTCATAGTGCACAAAACAGCCAACGATGCTAAAGAGAAACTGAAACCAAAGTTTCAGTCCCCTGGAGAAAATAGATCGAAAAATATAGTTTGTGTGTCGCCGTCTATCGAATGACGCACGCGAATCGCCTTTACTGACCACCTTCGGTGGTTCGCTGTTTGTCGCCGTCTATCGAATGACGCACACGAATCGCCTTCGGTGATTCACGTGGTCCTCTAACTAAGGTACTGACCACCTTCGGTGGTTCGCTGTTTGTCGCTGTCTATCGAATGACGCACACGAATCGCCTTCGGTGATTCACGTGGTCCTCTAACTAAGGTAATGACCACCTTCGGTGGTTCGCTGTTTGTCGCTGTCTATCGAATGACGCACACGAATCGCCTTCGGTGATTCACGTGGTCCTCTAACTAAGGTACTGACCACCTTCGGTGGTTCGCTGTTTGTCGCTGTCTATCGAATGACGCACACGAATCGCCTTCGGTGATTCACGTGGTCCTCTAACTAAGGTACTGACCACCTTCGGTGGTTCGCTGTTTGTCGCTGTCTATCGAATGACGCACACGAATCGCCTTCGGTGATTCACGTGGTCCTCTAACTAAGGTACTGACCACCTTCGGTGGTTCGCTGTTTGTCGCTGTCTATCGAATGACGCACACGAATCGCCTTCGGTGATTCACGTGGTCCTCTAACTAAGGTACTGACCACCTTCGGTGGTTCGCTGTTTGTCGCCGTCTATCGAATGACATACACGAATCGCCGAATTCGCGTGGTCCTCTAACGAAGGTACTCAGCACCTTCGGTGGTTCGCTGAATGACGCACGTGAAACACCTTCGGCGTTTGGCGTGGACCTCTGTTTGTCGCCATCTGGCGAATGACGCAGTGAGAAGTGACACTTGGCGTGAACCTCTGTTTGTCGCCATCTGGTGAATGACGCAGTGAGAAGTGACACTTGAAGACAGACAGACGCAAGTTCATTTCTGTTTCATTATTATTAATAATCAAAGCATAACCAGAGTGTCATCATCTAAATTTCTGGGTGTGCACATAGACGAACAGTTAACATGGAAAGAACATAAAAGATATAAAAAAACATAAAAGATATAAAAAAATATAGGCATAATTTCTCGTGTTCGACATCTCCTGCCACGACATAATAGGCCTACTTGTAAATTTATATTATTCTTTAATATATCCGTATATGTCCTATTGCAATCTCACATGGGCCTCTACCTACCGTACCCGCTTGACCATGCTGACAACCTTACAGAAGCGAGTTATTCGAATCATATGTAATGTACCCTACAGAGCTAGCACCAAACTTTTATTCCTGAACATGAAAATACTACCTAAACTGCAAGTGGCGCTATTTATGTACAAAATTCATTCTCGCCAAATATTATCAAACTTTGATCACTGGTTCTGTACAAATTCTGAGGTACACGACCACTATACAAGATCATCAAGCAATTATCACCAAATAAGTGTGCACACCAGTATAAGGCAGCGTAGTGTCGGAACATACGGACCGCTGCTTTGGAACTCCCTGCCCAAAGAACTTACTTGTCTACCCACAGTCTATCAGTTCAAAAATAAATTAAAAGTTCACTTTTTGACTGCAACTGTTTAAGATTTACTACATGGATTGTGCATGCATAATGATGCATTGTTCTGTTTTTTTTCTGTTTTCTGTTTTTATGATACTATAGGGTGACTCGATAGGTCGTGAACAATTTTGAATGCATACAAATATATGTCATACACCATATAATATGGAAAGTTGTATACTGGAGGATAGGTTGTTCAAATGAGAATGTTACGCAAAAAAAATTAGATCACTAGCTCACCTATTAAAATGTTAGCGCCAATATCCGTGACGTCATCAAATTCGTGCCAAGCAAGCGTGAACAAGCAGCATTATCATTGACTAGTGAATACGCCGATTAGGCAATGGCGGCCTTAAATGAATCGCAAATTAGGGCTCAAGCTATTACATTATTGGAAGAAATGTACAGTTACAGTGTTATATGAAAGAAATTGGGTCGTTCTAAATCGTGGATTAGCAAGTGGGCCAAACGCTACAAGCAGAGTCCAAACGAGAGGCTGCGGAATCGATATCACGGTGGTCGAAAGTCTGTGATGACCGCTGCCGCTCAAAAACTGATCAAACAGTCTAAATATAGGCGAGGACAGAGTTTGCGAAAATTAGAACGTCGGTTAAAAGACAAACGCCTTGCTGGAAGCAGAGACAATCAGGCGTTAGGCCTATATGCGGACGACGCTGAAATGGAAGAGTTTCAAGAGACAAAAGTCCCAAAGTAAACTGATGCTTACAAATTTCGCCGAGTAAACTTCGCGAAGAAGTTTAAGGATATTGATTGGTCGCGTGTTATGTTCAGTGATGAATCGCCCTTCAAACTCTACCACGTACCTAACAGTAAGAACGACGTTGTGTGTGGATCACAAAAAAGTTCTGTTCCGAGCGCTCCATGTGCACTGCAGGTGAAGTTCAGTCCCTCAGTTCTGGTGTTGGAGGCATGACATCTCTTGGATTAACAAAACTTCATATCATTCCAAATAAAACTTCAGTCACTTCGAGTTATTACATTAATGAGATACTGGAGAAAGAGGTCAAATTAATTAATTATGTGTGGATTAACAATGATGGTCGTACAATATTGTTTTCGGCCTAAATGGACGTTTGCTTGGCACGAATTTGATGACGTCACGGATATTGGAGCTAAAATTTTATTAAGTGAGCTAGTGATCTAATTTTTTGCATTACGTTCTCATTTGAACAACCTATCCTCCAGTATACAACTTTCCATATTATATTGTGTATAACATATATTTGTATGCATTCAAAATCGTTCACGACCTATCGAGTCACCCTATAGTTAACTCTGCATTTGTTGTTTGAAGATTGTTTTATTTCCTGTAAGAATTACTATGGACACCATAACAAGGATTGTTTGAAGACGTACTGTTGTAAATGATGAATAAACAAAATACTGTTAGAGTAATGATTGATGAAACTAGGGTGACCCTGCTAGCGGAACCTTATGTTCCTTTGGGTCTGCCTATTGACGCCACTGCACATGAATGTCTTGATTGTGTTTGTTTGTGATAGTATTATGGTGATCAATAAAAGAATTGATTGATTGAACATGTGTGACAGCCTGCAAGTCGCTCCTGCATTACTCGTCATTATAATAGGCCTACTATTGAAGTAGCCTACAAGGATGATGATAATCATGATGATAATGATTATGATGACAATTATGACGATGATGACGATGATTCCGGCGATTATGATAATGATGATTACTATAATAATGGCAATAATGAGAATGATGAACATGACAAGGATGATGATAAAGGTAATAATGGTGATGATGAAGATGATAATGGTGATTATAATTATTACCATTCAGAAGAATGATTATTGTTTTTCATCTAGAATGGCGTACTATGGGGTAAATCAAATAAAGAAATGGTATCTTGGTTCATCACTGGCACATGCGAATTGATTCCAAAGACTTTTTTGATCTCTATATTTTTATTCCTCGAAGTTTTACCAGCGCGTAATAACCCTGGTTTAAACGATCATGACGTAATAATCATCATCTTCCACCATAGGCGGAGACTTGGTCTTGGGTTTGGGGTGACCGGTGAAGGAGCGGCCGAAGGACGATCGGCAAGATGCGCAGCGCCGAGCAGAGGGATAGACCTCAAGGGGGATAGACCTCAAGGGCAAGGGCTCACCTTCATTATCAGATTATCCATGCAGTCATGTACTCATTCTTAGCTAGCTTACTTCGGCTGCCTACAGAAAACAGAGCTTTCCCCTCCCATCTAAAATTTTTTTGAATTTCTCCACGGTAATGGTAGCATTTTAAGCTGTCATCTGAACAAAATTGCTCTATAATTTGAGTGCTGATAGGAACAATCTGTCACTTGTAGCTTACATGTAGTTTGAGTCGTGTTTGAGTTTGGCGGAGGGCTTTGGAGAGGGGATTTGACCCCTCCCCTATTTAAACTTTTTTTAATTTCCACACTGTAATGGTAGCATTTTAAGATGTCATCTGAACAAAATTGCTATTTTATTTGAGTGCTGATAAGAACCAGCTGTCACTCTTAGCTATTATTATTATATTCATGAAATATTTCAGCAATATTTGGGGGTATAAGCAGCTCCGTCCCCCCCACCTCAAGTTTTGGGGGTACCGTCCCCCTGTCCCCCATAAGTCTCCGCCCCTGTCTTCCACACAACCGTGTTTCATCAACATCATTGGCACTGTCAGCCTACACTGTAGGCCTACACAAAAACCTTTTCCATCATCGTCATAATTTTTATGACTTTCAGATTCTTCACTATCTGTCTTATCTTAAATTCTTCTTTTACATGATGGTTATATGTTTTTTGCTTTCCTTTTGTTCTTAGAATACATTCGGCAAGACGATTGGCAAGGCACCGGTTGATTCGTGACGTTATACGACTTACTGGGCACCGGTTGATTGGTCGGGGACTGCGGCTTCGTCACTTTCTTTTGTTCCATTGGCATTTGTCTAAACTCTATGGTTCTTTTTCTTCTGTTGAGGTTTTTTTAGTTCAGAAGCTGTAACTGCTTTGACGGCGTGTTCCTCCTCTAATGCTC